>AWOL01S0007856.1:145324-179606 GCA_000715115.1 Nicotiana otophora
GATTGTGAGGTATGCCCGAGTAGCAAGAGTGATTGTAAGGTATGCCCGAGTGGCAAGAGTGATTGTGAGGTATACCCGAGTGGCACGAGTGACTGTGAGGTTTGCCCGAGGGGCTGTATATGAGTGATGTTCTTCCCGAGGGGCTGTTTATGATTTTATCACTGAGTTGCATCGCATTGGCATGCACACATGACATACATGCATAGAGATGTATTTCCTCATGCTGTACTGCATCACATCATTCATGATTTATCACACATTTTTGATAGATGGGCATAAACTTACATTTGTTTTTACACGGGTTATCCGGAAGAAAAATGAAACATCTTATTTACTATTAACAAAATTTTGGGAGAAATTTATTGTTTTCAAACTATTCATATTTTTGGCAACCCCGGCAAACGATTTGGGTTTTCACTTATGTATTTGAAAGGAAGAACTATTATTTTTGAAATCATGATTTGGCTGAGCATTTTATCTCTGAGTTACTTCTGGTATTATTTGCTTTATGTTGTTATGGACTATTGGTTATGGACCCGACCTTGGTAGAAGCTCGTCACTACTTTCAACATACGGCTAGGTTTGTTACTTACTCAGTACATGGGGTCGGTTGTACTGATACTACACTTCTGCACATTGCGTGCAGATGTTGGTTGTTGTTGTGCTCGATGGTTACGGGACTTGAAGATGTACCGGCGTTCCTGTTGTAGCTGCCTCTTGTTCAGGGTAGCCTTAGATTTATAAAAGCTTTATTTATGTATTATTCAAACAGACTATGTATTTATTTCATTTTCGCTTTGTATACTCTATTCTTAGAAGCTCATGATTTGTACTACCAGTTCTTGAGGATTGTACAAGATTAAGACCTTTATTTACTTAAATTGATTTAGTAATTATTATTGAAATTTGATAGTTGATAATTGGCTAACCTAACGGGTTGGGCTAGGTGCTATCACAACTAGTTAGATTTTGGGTCGTGACAGCATGCAATCTATTATAATTGCACATATAATTGGTGCGTTAATTGTGGCTTCAAAATAAATATTATATATTAACGCTACCATGTGTATGCCTCTATGGGAAGAAAACAATGAACAATTAATTGGGGAAGTAAGCATACACGATAAAATATTGTCTTATCAGTTCCCCACCTGCTATTTCAACCAATTGGGAAACTAAAGATCTTTTTCTTTTTCTCTGTAAACTTACAAGATCAACCACTATTTTAGGAACCCAAAATTTGGGAAAAGATTTAAAGGCTACTCTCAGTATCAGAAACCAACAGAAACACAAACTATATGATCTGTTAATTGCAGCCTTCTCTTTAAGAGAACAGAGATAGTAGTAAGGAGTAAAACTGAATTTCATGTCTCATAAATATTTTAGCATCTCACAAAGTTTCATTTCCCTTATATCTGCCCAAAAAAAAAAAAAAAAAAAAAAAATACGAAGTATACAAATCTCAATAAGTTCTCACCCCTTATGTATTTGAATCAAGCCTAAGCAATTAAAAGTTAAAACAATTTGATGATATATAGACAACACTATTCTCAAACATGTGGACAATACTCTTTCTTATCAAGTAGAAAAAAAGATTTGAATTTTCATTTCACACACTTTCTCGTATTTTTTCTGTTCATATCTCTATTAGCACGCATCAACTTTACTAATGTTACTCTACTAAAATTTACTCAACTTTCGGAATCATTTTTACAAATGCACTCCTCTCTGATTTGATTCACTCACATTTGATATTCTCATAAAATTCAGTAAATAGAAAATTCACCCATTCACTAAACCCGCCATATTCATACACTAAACATTAATAAGCAATATTGTGTAACTCCTACGTTATAATCTTTTTGTTTTTGTGTGGCCAATGTAATAAGGAAAGAAATTAATAAGACACATTTGAGAAAGATGTAAATAGGTTATATCTAATTTTCAGCATTTTTTCCATGGGAAAACTAAGAGAAAAAGGCCAAAAAAAAAAATGACAGAATAGATAAATAGGAATCCTAGCATTGTGCGACATCAACTTAGTTAATTCCCCACTTTATAGTTAGTTCAAAGTAAAAAGTAATTAAAACAGCGTACTAGTAAAATAACATCTCCCTTTGTAGTTTGTACTCTTAACTGAGGTCAATCAAAATACAAGTACTCCCTCACGTTGGGTATTGTCATTGTTAAAACAATTGAAACTCAAAAACTGAACGAAGTGAGTACTTAAAAAATCGAACCTCTGACACAGATCCAAAGCCTATCACCCAGTACATATTAAACCCGGTCCGAGTTCAGCCGACTCACCACCGTGTTCCTGATCGCAACCTCTCGGCTCTCCTCTCCGGCGACTTCTCCGATCAGGTTACACTTCACTTTCCGATTTTCATTTCCTCATTCTATTACAAATTCCTAAGTAGTGATCCAATACCTCACAAAGCCCTATTCTATATCTGCTGGATCCCTATCGCTTCACAGTTTCTATTTATCTAATTTACTAATTATTGCAGTTATTGTACTCATTTTCTAGTAACTTATGTTTGTCGTGTTTATTAGTTGAATAAATGTTGTGGTTTCGTCGAAGCAGAAACACAAATGCTACAGTTATATTTTCAAATTATTACAATCTAATGAGTTGGTTACAAGCATATGATCGTAATTGAGTAGAAAAGGCAATGATTTGAGCCTGGGTAGATCCAGCATGCGTGCACCCACTGCCCCTAACTGGAACTCTATTATTTGGGGATAAACATCCGGTACTCGCAACCCACTGGTCCAGTGATGAATCCAGGAATATCAGCTAAGGATGTTCAAAGTTTAATATATATATATATATATATATATATATATATATGTATAGAAAGTGATTTTTGACCTATATGCGGTATAATTTTCTACATACAATGTAGACTTTAGATGAGGGTGTTCAACTGACTAACCTTTAGTCTATTTGGCTCGGCCACTGACTGGTCCGTTAATCTGGATTCATGCCATGTAGGGCCATTAAAGGAGGAAGCCCTACTATGGTTTTCTCCATTCGCAAGGTTCGAACTTGGGACCGATGGAGGGATCGCATCCGTCCCCACACTCCTTGGCTGTACTTGAACTCTATGTATGCATAGAAAATTAACACACGCACACGTATGTGTACTTTTAGGAGTCTAGGATTAAGTTTGGATAATGAAAGCTAAGATTTCATTTTTGTAGGTAGTTACAGGGGAAATCATGAACTTCCTGATGCTGAGGTCTAATCAGACTGCAGCTTCCGAGCACTCACCTGCTCTTGAAGTTCAATCGGAGCCAAACCATGCTTCCAAACCAAGTACTACTTTAGAGGGTCTTATTGCTGAAGATCCTTTTCCAGAGGGTGAGAAACACGATGGTGAGGGCAATGAATATGGGAATGTGGATGAAGATCTTGTGGATGCAAATGAGAGGACCAACTCTCGATTTGTTGCCAACCACATTGATGTTAAAGATGACGAAGGATGGATAACTATTCCAAAGGGTAACATCTTCCTTCTTTTCTCCTTTTCTCTGAAGTCTAAGTTTTTTTGTTTTCCGCCTTGCTCTTGATGCTTGGCATCTGTATCTGTATGCCCATTACCGATTAGATGTGCTACATCACATGTCTTGGGCTATATTGATACGTAGCATATGGCCATATGCATTAGTTGTTAGAAATGGAGAGTACTCTGAATTGCTTTACCACGGAGTGGGAGTTTGTTCGACATCTATAGGAAATTTCTATTTCCTTAACTGTGTGGACTCCTTATTACTCTCTGTCTGGACGAGTTGCAAGCCTCTCTGGAGTCATTTGTCTTCAAAGTTGGAAATTTTATTGCCTAAAAATCTCCAGTACAGATTGGTATAGTAGCTTTACGCCGAATTTTATAATGTCTTTCTACCTCAAGTTGTGAGAAAGAATCTTGTTAGGAGTTTAATCTACAATCCTGTTGTCAAACTATCGCTTGTATTCATCCTAATGGGCTCAATAGCGATTTTAAACTTTAGATTACCATAGTTATTATGGAAGATTGTCCATTCTTTGAAGGAGGGAAAGCACTTGTACAAATATTCTCTTTTCAGTGGACAGATTGTGAATTCAACTCTTATGTTCTCCAAAGTTTGGGAGCTTTTCTAAGAGGGAGTCAGATGGTTTTATACCTATTGATGGCCTGCCTAGTGTCCTTTTCGGCTATATGCTCTTGGTTCGATTCAGTAAGTTACTCATGGGTGTCTGAATTGAGTGCTTGGAAACAGGGGGATCCACAATGTAAGCTATGGGTTCGGCCGAGTCCAATAGCTTTGGCCTAGACCCTACATGTGTTAAGATGTCCACTAATTATGGACAAACATTAAATTTCAAATGCAGTTATTAGCATTTGAGGTCACTGTCCTAGAATCCCGAATCCATGAAGTTCAAAATCTAGAGATTGGAAATGTTAGCATCTTTTGCCCTCCTTGTTTAAACTGAAGGGTATCATTTATAACTTTTATTGTGGATCATCACTTCAGTTCTGATAAGAATGCAGGGTAAGGTACTTTCTTTTATTCTAGTTCCCAACATTATTATATATAGTTTTGGATCATAATTACTGCAAGTATTCTGTAAATTTTTTACGTATCAAACTTTTTAAAATAGGAAAGTCTGATTTATTCCTAGCAGTGCTTGGCATTTGGCAATGACATTTTAGCTGGATCAAACTATTGGTCAAGGATCTAAACCTTCAAAAGTTTTATCTGTAATATTCAGGAACAACACTGAAAAGTTGCATCGTGAAGAGTACTTCTGCTGTCTTCTATTTCATCTCTACTTTTTCTGTAAGCTCTTGGACTATTCAAGCTTGGGTGTACGGAAGGATTCAAATAGTCCTGACTTTCGTCTATTTCTTTTTTCACAGAATGTTGTTTTCATCTTTTGAAAGCTAATATATTTTGTAATTCTGTCTTTCATATATTTATGTAATACTTAATTTTGTCTTGGATGAAATCTAAGTGGCGTGCTTGATTTTTCCGTCTGACCTGTTTTATTTTTTGCTTCAAAAGATAGTGTTCGACATTCAAAATGTTTGTCCAGTAATTCAGAACTCTTATCTAATGAACTAATTACCAAGTCTTGACATGCCTTTCCAGATAGGCTTCCTGATAACTGGAGTGAGGCATCAGATATATCATCCATATGCTCACTGGACCGTTTCTTTGTTATACCTGGTAGCTACAACTGTTAATCTCCTTTTCTTGTCTCCTCCTCTCCCTCTGTTTTTATATCATCGTCCACCTTTTTTCAGATTTCCTCTTTTATTTATTTCTAAAATTTCATCAATTATAGGTGAACAGGTCCATATACTTGCATGTCTCTCAGCCTATAAGCAGGATACAGAAATTATTACACCTTTTAAAGTTGCGGCCGTCATGAATAAAAATGGTATAGGACAAAGCAACCAGAAACAAAATGGTAACACAGGAAGTAATTCGGGGTCTGTTTCCCCTGGAGGAGCAGTGGATGATAGTAGTGTGAGCGAGAATGGTAATGCAAAGATTGATCCTGAAAAGGAGGTTTTTGCTGGTGAATCTCTGTTGAGATTGGAAGATTACAAAAGACAAACAGAATCACTAGTACAAAGGTTTAACAATTCTCACTTTTTCGCTCGAATTGCCGAGTCTAATGAGCCTCTGTGGTCAAAAAGAAAAGCTATGGAGGAAGTCTCTGATATGAATGGAGCAGATGGCTCAGAAGCAGTAAAGACACTTAAAAAGAAGCTATCTTTGAGTACTTCCACTGATAAGGGAAACTTTGATGCTAGAACCTCTGGTGGAGTGGCAAGAAATGCTGTCAAGTGTTGTGCCCTTCCAAATGGAGATATAGTGGTATGTTTGGCAAAAATTTGTAGTGTCTGCAGTTATACTCAATCTCTAGTGAAATGTCTACAAACCAAACCACATGCCATAACCTTTTGCATTCTGTTTCTTTCATAGTGTTGGCTTTGGTATCTGCTGTCATGTTTCTGTTCTTATATTGAACTTATGCCTGCATGAACCTGTTTCGTGTTACTTAGCTCATGGTTAGCAGCTCTACAAGAAGCATAGTTTCTTGATTGTATTACTTAGCACATGGTTAGCAGCTCTACAAGAAACAATTTCTTGATTGTAGGAAATGTCAACTGTGACAAAGAGGATTTACGTGGTTGAAAGCAGAGGCAGATCCAGAATTTTAACATTATGGGTTCGAGTTTGGGCTTCTACCATCGCCCATTTAATTTACTTGGTTCGAAATCTGTTATTTTGTACTTATTTAGTGGATTTTTAACATGTAGAGTCCATATATTACATGCTAGATCCACCCCTGGTTGAAAGAAGCCATATTCAGCTTGTGTTTACAAAAGTTCCAAAAATCTGCTGTTGTCCGGTCAAAACAACATCTTAGATGTGGAGATGGTGGTCTGATGTCCTACATAAGCTTTTCCACAGGGATGGAGGTTGTTTGGAAAGGAGTTCTGGGAGGGGTAACAATGGATTTTGTAGAGTGTGGTTCTTGAGAGAGCGGCATCAGGGTCCAGGGGAAGGTTGTTTGGTGTTGAATGGGATGACTCTCAAATTTTGGGTTTCTGTGAGGGTTATGAAACTTGAAAGTTCTAAATTCTAGGAAATTATGAATGTGTTCTCTCCAGGCCAAGATGGGTTCTTTACAACAACTTACAGAAGAATGGTTTTACTGTTCAATGTAGTGCAGGGTGAGAAAGTGGATTCTACAGATCTCATCCCTTGTTATATTTTCTCCTTATTCAAGTCTATAATTTCCACTGAAGACAATTATATCTACAGATCTTATGTATCAAACAAAAAACTAAAACTACAGACAAGTATTGTTTTAGTGGTGTGAAAGTTTAAATCAAAGTATGAAAAACGTTTCCTCTTTTCCCGCTCTTTCTGTGCTTACAGACTTGGGATTGTATTACTTAATTGGTATGTCTTTTGCCCTGGAGAACGACTGATGTGGATTCAATTTTGTTGTCTGGAAGGATGCAGGTACTTTTACAAGTAAATGTCGGTATTGAGTTTGTGAGAGATCCGGTGCTGGAAATTCTTCAATTTGAGAAGTATCAGGAGAGAAGCTTGTCGTCTTTGAACGAGGAGAATTTGACTTATGCAAAGCAGGATCCCTGTGGTGAACTGTTGAAATGGCTACTCCCTATAGACAATTCTATTCCCCCTTCAGCGCGACCTTTATCCCCGCCTCAGTTAAGTTCTAGCGCGAGCATTCGTAGTACGTCCACAAAGCCCACCTTATCTGGATCTTCTGGATCGCAGCTCTTTTCTTTTGGTAACTTTAGAAGTTACTCCATGTCTTCACTTCCACCAAATAGTGCACCACCTCCGTCTGTTACAACCTCCACTGCTGCACCAAGTTTTAGTCCAGAAGATTGGGAACGTTTTTCATTTCAAAGGTCAGTGAAGAGTGATAAGACTGGGAGTGAAGGGCTTTTATCTTTTAGAGGCGTATCTCTAGAGCCAGAAAGATTTTCTGTTCGTTGTGGTTTAGAAGGTATTTTCATTCCTGGAAGGAGATGGAGGAGGAAAATTGAAATTATTCAACCGGTAGAAATTACTTCTTTTGCTGCTGACTGCAATACAGATGATCTCCTTTGTGTCCAGATCAAGGTGGGTTTGATTCATTAGCCTGAGTAACTTCATCAACTCCCTCATTGTTTATGTATTAGAACTTGTTACTGGATATATCAATGTAGCTAGGAATTTAATGTACCTTATGGCTTGGGCATGTCTAGACGATTAATATGAAATTAGTAATCTTTGCAGAATGTTTGTCCAGCAAATGCACCTGACATTGTTGTCTACATAGATGCCGTAACAATCATTTTTGAAGAAGCTTCAAAAAGTGGTCCTCCGTTATCATTACCAATTGCATGTATTGAAGCTGGGGATGACTATAGTTTGCCAAATTTGGTCCTCAGGTTTTCTGCAGTTCATCTCCTTTATCTTTTTCTAATAAGGGTTTATCTTCTTTATCTAATTCTAACCACTATGAATAGTGTTAGTGTGCTGACTCACAACAAACTTCATTTCTTGGCCTTGTGTATGTAAATTTGTATTTAGCGCTTGAACTTTTCCTAATCTACATTTGTTTAGTGTTTATTCTTCTCTTTTACTGGGAGATTGGAACATATATTGACCATCAACAGAAACAGAAGCATCCCTTCCATTGAGGCAGGTCTTATTAAGAAATCTGAAAATATTACATCTAGATTAGAATTTCTTTAAACCTGCTGTTTTTTAGCCAATTACCAGTGATCAAGCCGAATATTGACATTGGAGGAAATTTGAATATCTTACTACTTTTCTCCAAGTATGTTTAAACTAAGTCCACTAGTCATCGGTTAGGTGTTTCTAGATTAAGGCTATTATTTTTTATTGCTAGCTTCAACTCCAGTGTTGGCCTTACTTATTGTTGGAGTTGTTATAACTGCTGGATTGAAAATCTAAAGAGAGTAACTGCAATATGCCCGCCCTTTGCAGGAGAGGTGAAGAACACTCTTTCGTTCTCAAACCAGTCAATCCCATCTTGAAGAGCTCCAGCGGACATAGTGGAAAAACTTTTCGATCTTCACGGGTACATTCTAGAAGCGCAGCGTCAACATGGCACCATTTCTCCAATATTGAGGAAAGAATTATTGGGTCACCTACTGATCAGTATGCAGTTCTGGTATCATGTCGATGCAACTACACAGGTAGAAACTGTTTTTAGGTATTTATCCGAAAAAATAAAAGGAACTCTTTTTAGGTACATGTATCTGAAAAATATTATGGGTTATTAATCTCATTAAGTTCTCGGATCTTCTGTGGATACTTGTAGAATCAAAGTTATTCTTCAAGCAGCCAACAAGCTGGAGACCACGAATTTCTAGGGACCTTATGATCTCTGTTGCATCTGAAATGACAAAACAAACCCTTGGGTCTTTTGAAGGAGGTGCTCAGCTTCCAGTACAGGTTTGAACATGATATGAGAATACATGTATTTTTACTTGTCAAGATGAAGGTTTTCTCTTAAATTGTTCAATTTGTCAGGTCTTAACTCTTCAGGCATCAAACCTGACTTCACAAGATCTAACAATGACAGTGCTTGCTCCAGCTTCCCTTACATCCCCACCTTCTGTGGTGTCATTGAGCACTTCACCAACATCACCAATGAGTCCCTTCATTGGTTCTTCTGATTTCACAGAGAGAGTGAGTATTGATAAGCAAATAACTGCTGCTCAGAGCAATAGCTTGGTATCAGTTAATCAAGTACCGGAAGGGAAAAATCTTTCTCAAGCTGTTTCATTTAGTGAGAGGGCCACTCCCATACCTGATGTGCTTCCAAATGGCGATTTAGGTTGTACACATTTATGGTTGCAGAGCAGAGTTCCCTTAGGGTAAGCATTTATCTGTTAATTTTCTTTATTGCTCATTCGAAGTTTAACCTTACACCTCTTCTTGGTGGCTTCAGATGTGTGCCCTCTCAATCTACAGCAACCATCAAACTTGAACTACTCCCCCTGACGGATGGTATAATCACACTTGATTCTTTACAGATTGATGTTAAGGAGAAAGGTATTAGCAGAGCTCAAATTGTTAAATTTATTTCCTGCCTTTTTAAATTTAAATATCCGCATTGAAGTGGTGGGATTTGGCATCAATCCCTGCCGATATATGTATTAGCAGAGCTCAAAGTTTTACATTTGTTTCCTACCTTCTATTTAAATATCCTTTGAGGTGGCAGGAATTTGGCATCAACCCCTGCCCATATACGAGTTTCCCGAAAAAGAAATGCGTGAAGGGTGGAGAGGCGGTTATAATACCTAGCCTCCTCAATACCTTGTGAATTACGAATTCACAGGTCCATCTTATTACAACACAAGGAACTTATGACCAAAGGTTGCACCCTAAAGAAATAAAAGGCATGGTGATGTTGGTTTTTGCAAAAGTTTGGAAATGGATGAGCTTTTTGTTAACATTTTCACCTGAATATAAGAAATAGCAGGAAGTCTGATTCATATCTTATTTTCTTTGGTTCCTTTCTCCTGCTCTTGCTTCAATTACTACTCAAAAATTAGCGCAGGATATGAGTTACACTTGCCTTGACAATTTTGTTTTGGGGTTTATTTGGATCAAAAGAACAGAGATGAGGTCAGTTAAGAGGAAAAGAAAGGAGGAGAAGTTCTTTCCCATATTTGGCCTTGTGAAGGGAAAACAAAGGATTGGATGACATGACAGTAATCCTCTTAAAACGCGTATCAAGATGGAAAAGGACTGTAATTTGTTTTTATGAATATTAGAACTTATTGAGCTATGGTTTTGCCCCAATTTTGTGTGGGAAATATTAAGCTTCTGTAAATATGTGACTTTCCCCTCGTGTTAACATCCAAATTAATGACCAGATTTTCTGATAAAGAGAGAAATGAAGAAAAAATGAATACCCCACTTTAATCCTTTCCCTCTTTATGTATGTTTCTTAGTTTTCTCAATCTCAGGGTGTTTCAATTTGATGATACACTCTATTCTCCAGATCTCTACAAGCCTCCAGCATCAAATGGAACTATGCTTCAGTGAGCATGTCCAAGTTATTGAGTCCGCAACCATTTTCTTTGGTTTTATTTTTCACCTGTCCAAAGAATTTGACTGTGCTCTCCATGTGGTGTATAATCATTTTTAGCTGTCTTTATTAATTATCTGTGCCTTCCATTCTTCTTCTTCTTGCACCATCCTTGTCGGGTAGACTGCAGAAAGAAGAGTAAGCCCTTGATATAATTAGTCCATTTTGTGTTATATTTTATGAACTAATTGAGAAAATTTATTGTAAAAGTATGAGTGAACGCTTCCTCTGGTGCATGTGTCGTCTTTAAGTTTTCAAAAAATTGCGGAAAATGTTCTTTTGTATGTGCTACTATCTGCTTGTTCCTTTTGATTCTTGTGGTATTGCTTGTTGATTTTCTTTGTTTGTGGTCATTTGAGTACATAGCAAGTTGAAGTCATTGTAAGAGAATGAATTTACTGAGACAAATACTCTGCATTGGCAGGTGTAACGTATATTCCCGAGCATTCGCTGAAGATTAATGCAACTTCAAGCATTTCCACTGGGATCATATGAGGTGGACTATTGGTTTTGGATGCGAAAGCATAAGCGGACAGAAAGATACGCTTAGTGCAAGTATCATACATAGATGATGCGCGGTTGAGATGTAAATTTGAGGAATCTCTTGTGTGATTGATGATTTTGTGTAGTTTTATTTTGTATCCGGTTTCATATGCTAGTCTTTAGAAATGGCATGTGATTGACGAACTAAAGGATAATGGATTATGCTTAGAAATTATGTCTGTACCTTATTGTAGATGGTGTTATGTTCAATTCGAAACAACTACCAGGGGAGAAGTGAAAAGCAAAAGGAATAGTATCATGTTTGTGTATAATTGATATTATTCTAAAGAAACAAAACCATAATTGATCAGGATGGTCAGGTCTCAGATTCTTGGAGAATTCTTGCTCTCTGTGTTTTGGGTGTTCAATCCATTTTCTTTAATTTGTTCTTTGATCTATGTCAAGTGTATCTGGTGTAACTGCTCTTGCCTTTTTACCCAACCAGCTTGTACTGATAAGCTTTTTTTTTCCTTCTTTTCTACAAGTATCCAGCGACTTCACCAAGGCGGCGTAAAGTGTTAATGGTTTTCTATTTTAAGAGCTCGAATTTGAGACTTTTAGATAGATGTACAAAACATGTTTCATTCAATTTTGACGAAATAAAATGAAAATGACTCCAGTTTAACTAGACTTGCCCGTTTTTCCATTCCCTTCCCTGGTGTCCCCATATTGAGGGAACATCTTTAATATTCACTCTAGTTGCCCAATTTTTTATATTCAAAGTACTGGACTGCTATCAATGGCAAAGCCAGTATTTTCACCAAAAGAAGTCAAAATTTTAAAAAGTAAACATACATTGTGTTAAGGGGATTCAATATTTACTGTACATATATATACATAAAAAATAATAGCGATTGGAAACCCTCTTGCATTCCTTAGCTCTGCCACAGAATACTACAACAATATGCAATTACGCCTCAATCCTAAGCTTTTTGGGATTTGGACTAGAAACTCTATTCTCTAATGTACTCTAGTTGTTTATGGTCAAAGTACATAGAGTATCAATCGTGAATTGACGTATCAAGAGCTAGTTGGGAGTGGTAGATAAGCTCAAGACCTACTTAAGTCATGTCGAGCTGGTTATGGTCAGGTGATTTTTCAATAAGGCTGCTGACCTTTTGCATATGAAAGGGCGAGCCACATTTTACGTGCGTGACAGAAACATTAACCCTTTGAATTTGCAAATTGTAGAAAACTAAGCTTTCTTTTGGGAAAATTGTATTCTTGCCACCTTTCGAATATAATAACCCTCTTATGTTCTAACCTCATGTTACTCTCTTCTTATTACACTCGTATACGGTCAAAACCGAGTTTGCCATTCGTGTAATTAGTTAAGATTGGAACATGATGGACCGAGGGTCGTCATTATAATATCGAGATGAGATATGAAGCCAGGTTATCGAGCTCAAGATTCAGGGACCGATCAATACCGAACTCGAGTCAATATCTAGCTCGAGTCAAAATCGAGCTATGATGTGAAGTGGTGTTATCGAGCTCAAGATCCAGAGACCGATCAATACCGAGCTTGAGTCAATATCGAGCTCGAGTCCCAGAGACCGACCGATACCAAGACCGACCAAGATCGAGCCAAGAGACAAAGAGCCGTTGTAACCGCACTAGGGGAGAGAATCTCGGCGGGAATTAAGGAAAAGCTAATTAACTAATCTATCATGGAATCCCACTATATATTTTTAATTATATCCAAAGTAGGATTCTTCCACTATATTAAGAGTGACTATCATTTATGTAAGGGGATCCATACATTGATACACTCTAACATTTCAAAGATTATTGAGATTTACACATATATAGTAAAGATTATCCTTTTTGGGGCTTTGAACATTGATTCATCTTGTTCATTTATAAATCATTCTCTACTCAATTTTGGTTTGTATTAATTCCTTTTTACAGTCAATATTGGATATATTTCTACTTATTTTTCCGATTTGTACCAATTTATACCACGTATCCTTAGAACCACGTATAAATTCAACTCTATCCGTTTTCGGGTAAACAGTTTGGCGCCCACCGTGGGGCCAAGGATAACAGTGGTTATTTGGTACGAATCTCTACAAAACACACAATTTTACACTTTCTCTTGGAAGTGTTTTTGATTTCAGGTTAAAAACGACGAACTCTCAATTAATGGTCCAACCTATCGACAACGAAGCTAGCCTTCAAGATGAGAACAACAACCTGGCGACCGGGGATGAAAGGCCACCCGTCGATCCCGTTGGAGCTCGGGCCGTAGATCCAATTGACGTTAATTCACATGTGGCCATCGAGGCGAACCAACGTTCCGACCCCGAAAACAGCATTCATGGTGGAACTTGATCTGCAGTTCGAAATACCCAAAATGTTGGAGAAGACGGGATCAACCTGCGTATGATTTTTGAAATGTTGCAAGCTCAACAAGTAGCAATAGCTCAGTTGCAGAGCTAAACCCAGGCACCAAGCAGGGTCGAGCCCGATCCACCTCGAGAAGTCACCCACAAAACGAGGCCAGCTGTAGTAAAATCAAATGAACAAGAATCGGGGACTAATTCCGAAATCATTAGGATGCTCGAGGAACTAACAAAACGAATTGAGTCAGGATAAAAGAGGATTGAAGCAAACGACAAAAAAGTAGAAACTTATAACTCCAGGGTTAATCAAATCCCGGGGGCACCACCGGTATTGAAGGGCTTGGATTCCAAAAAATTCGTACAAAAGGCTTCCCCCCGAGCGTGGCTCCCAAACCGAACCCCAAGAAGTTTTGCATGCCCTAAATTCCTAAATATAATGGGACGGTCGACCCCAACGAACATATCACCTCTTACACATGTTCCATTAAAGGGAACGATACGACGAGATCGAATTCGTATTATTGAAGAAGTTTGGGGAAGCCCTATCAAAAGGGGAAATGGTATGGTATCATAATTTACCGCCTAACTCTATCGATTCTTTTGCTATGCTTGCAGATTCTTTCGTAAAAGCACATGCCGGAGCCATAAAGGTCGAGACCAGGAAGTCAGACCTTTTCAAGGTAAAGCAAAAATATAACGAGATGCTAAGAGAGTTCGTATCTTGTTTCCAAATGGAGCGAATAGATCTACCACCGGTCACGGACGATTGGGCTGTTCAAGCTTTCACTCAAGGTCCGAATGAACGAAGCTCGATGGCTTCACGACAGTTGAAGCAGAACTTGATCGAGTACCCAGCTGTTACCTGGGCCGATGTACACAATCGATATCAATCGAAGATTAGAATTGAAGACGACCAGTTGGGTTCTGGGTCCGTTATTAAAAGGGACATCGACCGAGAACCAAGGTCGAACAAGGACCGATATCAGCCGTATAACGGAGATCGTAGGGATAGCGAACCTGCATGCAACTCCGTACGAGGCGAAATGAGAAGTGATCGAGACCAGGGGTCTCGGGGGCTGATGAACAAGAATAGGTTCGACAGGCATACCGGACCTAAGGAAGCACCACGTTTATCAGAATATAACTTCAACATCGATGCATTTGCCATCGTGTCGGCTATCGGACGCACCAAAGATACTAAGTGGTCTCGACCTCTGCAGTCTGATCCAGCCCAGAGAAATCCCAATCAAATGTGCAAGTATCATGGCACCCATGGCCATAGAACTGAATACTGTATGCAGTTGAGAGAGGAGGTAGCCCGGTTATTCAATGAAAGGCACCTTCGAGAATTTTTAAGTGATCGGGCCAAAAACCATTTCAAAAACAGAGATTGCAATAGACAAAACGAACAAGAAGAGCCACAACACATCATCCACATGATCATCGGAGGGGTCGATATCCCCTAGGGGTCGGTGCTTAAACGCACTAAGATGTCGATTGTAAGTGAGAAGTGATCTCGTACTTAAGATTACACACCTAAAGGAACCTTGTCCTTTAGTGACGAATACGCGAAAGGAATCATGCAACCCCACAATGATGCACTGGTAATATCTGTACTTATGAATAAAACTCAAGTTAAGCGTGTGTTAATTAATCTAGGTAGTTCGTCTAACATCATTCGATCAAGGGTCATAGAGCAACTCGGTCTACAGGACCAGATCATGCCCGCAACCCTGGTACTGAACGGATTTAATATGGCAAGTGAAACTACTAAGGGCGAGATAATCTTGCCAGTATATATGCTCGGGATCATCCAAGAAACGAAGTTCCACGTGATCGAGGGCGATATGAGATACAACGCCATGTTCAGGAGGCCATGGATCCACAACATGAGAGCAGTGCCCTCGACCCTTCACCAGGTTCTCAAATTCCCAACATCGGAGGGAATCAAAACGGTCTACGGGGAGAAACTGACCGCAAAATAAATATTTGCCGTCGATGAAGTGATTATGATATCTTCACTATCATCGACAAAGGGATCAGATTTTAAGGGGGGACGGGATACCGAATAGCAATCACAAACGCCAGCCTCGACCCAACTAGAGAATCAGAAGACTGACGAAGATGATGACTATGGGGTCCCTCGATCCTTCGTGGTCCCCGATGATTCCGACGCTACCCAATCAACGGTCAAAGAACTAGATCAAATCACGTTAATTGAACATCTGCCCGAACGAAAGGTATACCTGGGCACGGGGTTAGATCCCGAGCTCAGGAAAAGGCTTATTCAATTTCTTATAGCTAATATGAACTGTTTCGCTTGGTCCCATCTTGACATAACAGGGATCCCACCGGAAATAACCACTCATAGACTAAGATTGGATCCGAAATTCCATCCGGTAAAGCAAAAAAAAAGGCTCCAGTCCGAGGTCAAACATGCCTTCATCAAAGACGAGGTAACCAAACTTCTAAAAATAGGATCCATTCGAGAAGTAAAATACCCTGAATGGCTAGCAAATGTGGTGGTAGTCCCTAAGAAGGGTAACAAACTTAGAATGTGTATAGATTATAAAGACCTGAATAAAGCATGCCCTAAGGATTCTTTTCCTTTGGCTAATATCGATCGTATGATCGATGCCACGGCCGGTCACGAGATTCTCAGTTTTCTCGATGCCTACTCCGAGTACAACCAGATACAGATGAACCCGGAAGATCAGGAAAAGACCTTGTTTATCACTAAGTACGGTACCTACTATTATAATGTGATGCCATTAGGCCTAAAAAATGCTGGTTCAACTTATCAACGCCTAGTAAACCGAATGTCCGAAAAACAAATAGGAAAATCAATGGAAGTTTATATTGATGATATGTTAGTTAAGTCCCTGCGAGCAGAGGACCATTTAAAACATTTGCAGGAAACTTTCGACATACTGAGGGATTACAATATGAAGCTCAACCCCGAAAAATGTGCATTCAAAGTTGGCTCGGGCAAGTTTCTTGGTTTTATGGTATCCAATCGAGGAATCGAGATCAACCCCGATAAAATAAAAGCTATCAAGGACATCACAGTAGTAGATAATGTAAAGGCCGTGCAGAGGCTAACGGGACGGATAGCCACCCTAGGACGATTCATTTCGAGATCCTCAGATAGGAGCCACTGATTTTTCTCACTACTTAAGAAGAAAAACAACTTTGCATGGACACCGGAATGCCAACAGGCTTTGGAGGAAGCGGTATTTATCGAGCCCGCCTTTACTTCATACCCCGAAAATAGACGAACAACTTTACTTGTACTTAGTTATCTCGGAGATAGCGGTAAGTGGGGTCCTGGTTCGAGAAGAACGAGGTACGCAATTCCCTATTTATTATGTCAGTTGGACCTTAGGCGAGGCCAAACCTAGGTATCCACGCTTAGAAAAATTAGTACTTGCTTTAATAAGCACCTCTAGGAAACTAAAACCATATTTCCAATGTCATCCGATACATGTTGTAACAACTTATCCTCTTCGAAGTATTTTGCACAAACCCGAGCTTTCGGGTCGATTGGCCAAATGGGCCATAGAAATTGGCGGGTACGATATTGAGTATCGACCCCGAACCGCTATCAAATCTCAAATCTTAGCGGACTTCATGGCTGACTTTACGTCGACCTTCATACCCAAGATTGAAAAAGAACTACTGATAAAATTGGGTACCTCTTCGGGAGTCTGGACCCTATTTACGGACGGTGCCTCAAACGCAAAGGGGTCCGGACTAGGCATCGTACTAAAATCACCCACAAGTAATGTAGTTAGACAGTCTATCAGAACTACAAAATTGACTAACAATGAGGCCGAGTATGAGGCCATGATTGCAGGTCTCGAACTAGCTAGAAGCTTGGGAGCGGAGGTCGTAGAGACTAAGTGTGAATCCCTCCTCGTGGTAAACCAAGTTAACGGGACTTTTGAAGTCCGAGAAGATAAAATGCAGAGGTACTTGGATAAATTACATGTGACTTTACATCGATTTAAAGAATGAACTTTGCAACATATACCCCGAGGACAGAACAACGAGGCCGACGTCCTTGCAAACTTAGGTTCATCGGCCGAAGATGACGGAACTGTCGTACAACTCATAACATCGGTGATCGAAGAAGGTCACGCCAAGATAAACTCCACAAGTCTAACCTGGGATTGGAGAAACAAATATATAGAGTACTTCAAGAACGGGAAGCTTCCATCAGATCCAAAGGAATCGAGAGCTTTGCGCATAAAGGAAACACGGTTCACCATGTCCGAAGATGGAACGCTGTTTAGAAGGACGTTCGATGGACCATTGGCAATATATTTGGGACCAGGAGATACTGATTACATCCTACGGGAAATTTATGAGGGCACTTGTGGAAACCATTCAGGTACCGATTCGCTAGTCCACAAAGCAATCAGAGCAGGGTATTATTGGACTGATATGGGCAAGTATGCAAGAGAGTTCGTTCAAAAATGCGACAAATGCCAAAGACATGCGCCCATGATTCATCAACCCGGGGAGCTACTCCACTCGGTCCTATCTCCATGGCCTTTCATGAAATGGGGAATGAACATCGTCGACCCCATCCCATCGCCCCCAGGTAAAGCTCAGTTTATTTTGTTTATGACTGATTATTTCTCTAAATGGGTTGAAGCACAGGTTTTAGAGAAAGTTAGATTAAAAGAAGTGATAGACTTCATTTGGGACCACATTATATGTCAATTCGGGATGCTAGCCGAGATTGTATGTGATAATGGAAAACAATTCATCGGCAGCAAAGTAACTAAATTTCTCGAGGATCACAAGATCAAAAGGATCCTATCAACACCGTATCATCCTAGTGGGAACGGACAAGCTGAATCGACCAACAAAACCATCATCCAAAATCTTAAGAAGAGATTGACCGACACCAAAGGAAAATGGAGAGAAATACTACCCGAGGTCCTATGGGCATATCGCACAACATCGAAATCTAGTACTGGAGCAACGCCATTCTCGTTGGTTTATGGCGCCGAAGATCTGATCCCGGTTGAGGCCAGAGAACTAGCATCGAGTTTCGATATGCAACAAAGGAGTCAAATAACGAGACCATGAACACGAGCCTAGAATTATTGGATGAAAGACGAGAGGCCGCTCTCGTTCGATTGGCCGCCCAAAAAAAGTGGATCGAAAGGTACTACAATCGAAGAACCAATCTTCGACATTTTAGAATTATGGACTTGGTGCTAAGGAAAGTCACCCTCAACACTCGAAATCCGAATGAAGGGAAACTGGGTCCAAACTGGGAAGGACCATATCAGGTTCTCGAAATCATCGAAAAAGGATCCTACAAGCTCGGTGTGATAAACAGAAAATAACTACCGAGCAATTGGAACGTATCACACCTAAAACGATATTACTGCTAAGGTACGACCCTCCCATGTTAATTTGTATTTCGAAATTAACCCTTGCAGGTGTTCGACCAGAAACATGGATGGATTCTTCAACTCGAAGCCTTTAGGTCTGAAAGCACGCGTTGTACTTTTTTTTTCCTTAGACCGATTTTGTCCCAAATTGATTTTTCGGCAAGGTTTTTAATGAGGCAACCATTGATCGTGCTAACTTAGAACAATTCAACAGTATCTGAGGCCTCTTTACAATCAACATCAAATACTGGGGGGCATTTCCCTCGAATATATCAAGTTCGATGCAAGAAAGTTACTTCATGACAACATGATCACGATAGAAAAAAATTGTAAGGGCCAAATGGTCAAACGAATCATACCCGCGTAGTTTGCTCGAGCCCTCGCATAAAACATGAACACATGGGAAAATTTTATTCTTGCCACCTTTAGAATATAATAACCTTCTTATGTTCTAACCTCATGTTACTCTCTTCTTACACTTGTATACGGTCAAAACCGAGTTTGCCATTCGTATAATTAGTCAAGATTGGAACATGGTGGACCGAGGGTCGTCATTATAATATCGAGATGAGATATGAAGCCATGTTATCGAGCTCAAGATTCATGGACCGATCAATACCGAGCTCGAGTCAATATCGAGCTCGAGTCAAAATCGAGTTATGATGTGAAGTGGTGTTATCGAGCTCAAGATCCAGAGACCGATCAATACCGAACTCGAGTCAATATCGAGCTCGAGACCTAGAGACCGACCGATGCCAAGATCGAGCCAAGAGACAAAGAGCCGTTGTAGCCGTACTAGGGGAGAGAATCTCGGTGAGAATTAAGAAAAAGCTAATTAACTAATCTATCATGGGATCCCACTATGTATTTTTAATTATATCCAAAGTAGGGTTATTCTACTATATTAAGAGTGACTATCATTTATGTAAGGGGATCCATACATTGATACACTTTGACATTTCAAAGATTATTGAGATTTACACACATATAGTAAAGATTATCCTTTTTTCGGCTTTGGACATTGATTTATCTTGTTCATTTATAAATCATTCTCTACTCAATTTTGGTTTGTATTAATTCTTTTTACAGTCAATATTAGATATATTTCTACTTATTTTTTCGATTTGTACCAATTTATACCACGTATCATTAGAACCACGTATAAATTCAACTCTATCCGTTTTTTGGATAAACAACATTGTTACATGTGGAACCCACATCTTCCAAAACTTTATTTTCACTTGTTTCGGTTGATTCAAAATTTGAACTTATATAACGAATTTAAATTAATGCTATAGTATTCACAGTCAATTATTTGAAATTATAGTAGATTTCTTTATATATACACACAAACACACACACACACACACACATATATATATATATATANGCGAAAGCTTGCCTGCAGATACGAAGGAGGAGAGGCCTTAAGGGAACTACAGAAGCGAAATTTTGGCCACACCTGTGGGACCACAGATGCGGTCAAGTGACCGCAGGTGCGATGATCGCTGGGCAGAGGGCCTTGATAAATACGTGGGTTTGGCTCATTTTGCATTTCATTTCTTCCATGGGATCCGGCGTTGGAGCGATTTTGGAGCGCCATTTTCATCGTCTATCATGAGGTAAGTAATTTATACAAATTTGGGCTTGTAAATACATGGAAAATTATGGGAATTTTAATAGAAAACCTAGAAATTGGTATTTCAGATTTTAACCACGATTTTGGAAGTGAATTTAGGAATAAAATATGTATTTGAGTTCGTAATGTTATGGGTAAAGTTTATCTTAGAAAATATTCCGAATCCGGGCACGTGGGCCTGAGGGTTGACTTTATTGACTTTTAAAGCGGAGTTGGGAATTGTTATAACTTGATTAGTTATAAGCACTGGAGTATATTTTGATTGCTTTACACATTGTTTGACAAGTTTCGGATCGTTTGGGTGTGGAGAGGCATTGGAGCCGGTTATGGAACTTCGGAGCGAGGTATGTCTCATGTCTAACCCTGTGAGGGAGAATTTACCCTGTAGGTATTATATTCTTACGTGCTACATGTTGTCGGAGCTACGCACGTATGAGGTGACGAGTGTCCGTGCGTATGCTAAGATTCTTGATTTGTCTGGGTAGACTTAGGTTTACGCCATGCTTCAATTATACTATTTGAGTTATCTTTGCCTGTTTAGTTCCTTTATTTCACGTTACGACTTGAGACTAGGCTTGCGTAGAGTGATAGACTCGCTATTGTAGAGATTTGACGAGCTACCTTATTAGCCATAGAATAATTGTATTTTCCCTTACGAAATTCTCTAGTGTTGTGCGTTTTCATTGAAAAGCTTCTTTATATTTCATAACTCACAGTATCTTCGTGAGTGAGGTTAAGGACCCGTTAAAGCTTCATATTCTAATGGGATTGGGCCGTTCACCTCGGCAGTATCATATTCTCATGGGAGCGGGCCATTCGCCTCAGAAGTATAATAGATGCATCTATGGTTCGTGCCATTCGACCCTCGATAGTGTACACATTATAATGGGATCGGGCCGTTTGCCTCGACATTTCTATAAATACTCTTATGGGATCGCGCCGTTCATCTCAGCAATATTGTGCATAATATTTGACAAGAATCCATCGTATCCATGAGTTTTCCTGATTGGCGTTGTCACGACCTATCTGGTGGGAACTGTTTTACATATATACTCCGGTTGAGGAGGTGACCGATAATTAAGAGTTTGAGTTTACTGTTCAGAGGAGGATTGTACCACGTACCTATATTTGTTTATACTGTTTATTTACTCTGCCTTATATTTGTTTACTTCCCACTGTATTTGATTTATTGGACCACTAGTAAGTGTCAATGTCAACCCCTCGTCACTACTTCTCCGGAGTTAGGCTAGATACTTACTGGATACGCGTTGATTTACGTACTCATGCTATACTTGCTGCACTTATAGTGCATATATATATATATATATATCTGGTTGTCTTTGGGGCACAAAGGCGCGACTATTGCGGGGATTTCACGGTGAGCTGCATTCCATGTTACGATCAACATGTAGAGTCTCCATCAGAGTTTGTTTACATTCTTCTTTCTAATTTGTATTCCAGACAGATCTTGTATTCTATTATATTCCTAGTAGATGCGCATGCACTTGTGACACCGGGTTTTGGAGGTTCTTAGTGGATGTTCATTATTGTAGTCACGTAATTATATGGAAATTGGTAAAGAGGATCACGAGTTTGACCGAGTACCAGATTTTTACTTTATTTATTTAATGGGATTTATGATTTCAAATATATTAAAATGAGTAATTAAGTTTAAAATTCACCGTTGGCTTTCCTGACGACGGCGTTTGGTGCTATTACGGCCTATAAGGGATTTTGGGTCGTGACATCATGCGTGCAGAAATTATGATACTGGTCAATGTTCTTCTAAGTATGTGTTTATCCCCGAAATAAACTTTCGTCTTCCGAAATTAAAGAATATCCTTTTAAATTTGTGTAAAGATATTTTTCAATATGTTTATGTTTTGTAATTATAACAAATAAAGCACAAGGACAAATATCCTAAATATTAGACTATATTTACGACAATATATGTTCTTACACGAATAACTATATGTTGCACTTTCAAGAGGGATATCAATATCGACAACAATATTTCTGGTTATGGAAAAACAACCAAAGCATTAGAAGGAAACATACATAAAAAAACATCGTCTGCAAATAAGTGTTCGTTAAGATACCATCACATTAGATACCTTCAAACTACAATACATAATTATCTAATTCACATGATTAAATTGATTTTGTGTAAGTTTTGATGATGTCCTTTCATTTTGATTTCACGTATTATGCTAATGTAATACTAATATCTTTTGCCGTTTAGATGATTGTTGTGTTATTATATGTAAAATTTTTCTCATTAATTAATTTTTTTCATTCATATAAATAAATGTTTAAACCATCATGTATCATTATTAACGTGCAACACATGTTTATAGATAATAATATATATATATATATATATATATATATATATAAAAGTGATCCATAGACTATCTGCTCCTTACACCTTAGATGATTTGCTCCTTAACAATTTAGTTTAGACTTTACACTTTAGGATGTGCACTTTGTACACCCATACATAATATTGTTTTCCTTAAATGTTCATTTATATATTTAGCTACGACTCCTTATAACTGAGTATACACTGTAATGTATACATGTTACTTATTATGTTTGGGCACTTAAACTAATTTCTCTTGCATTTTTCTGTTGACTTCTATACAAATTTTAAGGGATATTGTATAATTTTTTTAATATTTTAACTTTTTGAGGTTTAGATCTCAAAGACAATGACTAATGGTTTTACAACTCCAACAATACGCTCACCCTACTATAGTTAGTAAAATGCAATACTTTTGGCCCTATCTTTTAAAACATTGCATGCCAAATAACCAAACGAGAAGTCTTACATGTTAACGCTAAATAATAGAATTATATATAGCAGTATCACGAATCGAAATCACAAATCGCAACTGACAGCTAATGAGCAATTACTACCAAGCGAAACATCTCCAATAAACTATTAAACAACAAAAAGAATATCATAATAGGTTCATACCATAGCTATAAATAACATCTAAACACAGTTAAAATATCAAAAAATTGATCTAAAAGTCTAAAATATGTAAATTGTTGTATCCACGAAGCATTTCCTCTCTCTTTTGTTGACAGCTAAAAGGCTAATTAGTCATCTTACAATAAGTTGTCAATGATGTTAGGTTTTTGTGGAAGATTACTGTTTGAAACTAAGACAAAATAATGGGAACATAAGAGTTGACAAAATAGCCGCACCATTAAAATGACGAGCAACTAAAGTATGTGTCATGTGTTAGATATAAATAAAATAAATAAGAATTTGAAGTGGCTATATATGCCATACATAAAAATGGTCTTCTTGTTTTCATTTAATTTGCTTCTCAATTTCTCTTACTTTAGGATAACCTTTTTTTTCTCTACATCTTTTCTTAAATTATCCTTATTGTAGACACACTTGAGCCTCATGCGGCACTCATACGTATCACATTTATTTGATTTTATATTCTAGAATCTTGACCACTTTGCTAATGTTTTGAATTAGTTGAAAAGCAAGTTATTTGTTAGGCATTTAGATGCGTCTTTTTGAGTTGAAGTTAAAAAAAAATATATTATTTGATGTTAGATGTTGATCAAGGAAGTTTTCTTTGGGCATTTCTTTTTTGGTAGTAAAAGTTGAAGATTTATCCGTATGAATTAATGTTTCACTTAGAATATAATTTTATTATACTAATATTCCAATGTTTAGACTAATGCATGTAATAATGTTGATGGGTTAGGAGATTTTATATGACACGTTACCTTCGGTATTTGGTTAACTACGTACAAAATATTGCTTCATATTTCTTCGACCTTAAGCCCTTTTCTTTTTACACAGCTAGCCACTTATTTTGAATGTAGTCTAATTGGAATGAATTATCTTTTCAATAAAATATTCAAGAAAAAAAGGGGTTTCGAAAGAGAAGAATATGTTGTAGTTAATTTGCTTAGCGGAATACATCATGAAACTTGGAATTAATTAATACAAACAGTACTAGAGAATATATTTTTTGCGCCATCTATTTAATTTAATATGTTGTAAGATAGTACTTATCTTATTTTTCAGGTTACTAATGTTACTAACTCCATTTGCTCCATTTTATATGGCATCCTTTCAACTTTAAGTCAATTTTTTATATTCAAAAACTCTTTAATTTTATACTGTTCATTTTAACCGTAAAACTTTCACTGATAATGTATCCTTTCATATGTCAATACTTGTAATAACCTACTTCTTCCTCTTTTTTTCTTCTTTCTTTTTCTTAACTGATAATTGACTATATATAATACAATGTGATGCCTTCTTATAACGAGAATGATATTGTGAGCCGAAGAATTGGTTAAGATAGTTAGTTTCATTGTTTAAGTAATAGGACTAACTCGTCATTAGCGCATAAATTAGTTTTTCTTTTCTGTCAATAAGCGAACACGAAGTGTGATAAAAAAAAACAATTTAATCAAAATATCAATTAAATAAGTTGAGATAGTCCAAACTAAAGACTTGCTAGTATATTATTTGATCTAATATAATAATCTTGCTAATAAACCACGAAATATTGGGAGGGTGAGGACGTACGGACAATATCGCAAAAAATCTTTTTGCAGGGGTCTAAAATTTTAAAATAATAATACTTAATTAATAAAAAACAAAGTCTTCGGGGGTATATACTTAAAAATCCTCCAAAGCTCAAATCAAAGGAAAGGAAAAAAGAAATTATCACACAAAAAAAACTAGATATAATAATAGTAATAACATAACAATAACAATAACAATAGTCTATACTATATTAAAAATACGAAGGCCCTTAGCGAAATGTCGTTCACCTTTTTTACCATTTAGAAAAAGGTTTCACATTAGACAAAGTTGTAATTTTATTAACTTTCCTAATATCTAGCACTTTAAAATCAACTAAAATTTTGGTTATTAAATATTTCTTATTAAACTAGGTAAAAAGTCCTAATATTTAGGATTTTAAAATTAATAAATTCTTTTCCTTATATAAATTTTTTCTTATTTTAAATTGTTAATATCTTACTTCTATAAATAAAACTATAATAATAACGTGTAGATGCCCTAGTATTCTCCAACCACAAATTGAAGAGAGTATATGGACAGAGATATTAACACATATCTTACGTCTTATTTTTGCTTTTGGGGGAATTATTCTTCCACCTCTTTAATTTCATATTGATAATATTAAAGTCACATATTTTATATTATATATTTTTCATCAACTCATTTTAAAAGTATGACGTTGAACATGAAATTTTTTCCATAATATATTTAAATTCTAGAAAAAGCTGTCTATAACTCTTTTTTGTTTTGTTTGGTTGTGCATAAAAAATTTATACAGCTATGGTCCTATACTTAGTTACTTGAATAAAAAGTCTCTATATCCTTTTCTATTCCATTTACTATTTAGCTAAAACTAAAATAAAGAATGTAGTGTTATTCTATTGTATTTCTTTATTTTTGTTATTCGTTATACGAACATGAATATATACAATAAATTGTATTATCTTCTAACTTCATGAGCCGACCTATATATTTTTATATTTATTTTAGTTTAATGTGAACGAAACTATAAGCAATTATTAGAAGATACATTGAAATTTATTTTTCATATTATGCTAACTAGCATGAAGGACAAATGCACGACTATAGACAATAGGGTGGCCTAATTTCGCCTTACTAACCCCAAGAAAACTCCGAATACATGCCTAGATCGTTTGTATAGATAATATTTTTGGGTTCTAAGATCAAAAGTTGAGAGAAAAATAGCCAAGATCGTACGTTAAGGTCCCTAAGCAATCACTTAGTGGAAAAAAAAGTGATCGAGCGATGACAACCAGGAGTAGATAAAAGACAATATTTGATTGCCCATAAAACTCGGTAAATATAAAAGATAACATTTGATACATTCAGATATAGAATCCGCTAGACGTATGGTTATGGATGGAGAAAGAAAGCTCTCTCTAAAAAAAAGTAGAATATGGATGCTATTTTGCGATAGTGAGTTTTTTTAATCCGTTGGAATAACTTCTACAATATTTTTTATCGATTAAGAAAAAAATATTTGAATAGACGTCTTATATCAGTTAATTTATGCCTTTTAGAATGAGCTTGAGAATATATAACTTTTCAATTATTTTTAGTTAACTTTTAAATCTCCAATAACGTTATATGCTCTTGTTGAAACTAAAAAGAAAATATGATAATTTGTGAAATTGAAGTATTAAAATTATAAAACTAGGAAAAATATTAAGTTGAGAGTAATTGAGATGGTAGATTGAGAACTTCTATGGGGTAGAATTTCTTCCTTCTTGAGTAATTGACTAAATATGATTAACAATTATTATTTTTAAGATTTTTTTTTATAAATATTTATTTTTGTAACCTAAACATAATTTTCACTATAAAAAACATATAATTCATTGAGACAAGTTATTACTCTAAGACTAAGTGAGTAATAATAATAGCACCGGTAATATCACCGCTCAAGCGCGTGAACGTGATTTGAGCTGCCAACTCATATATTGACACGTCAACAAGCGGGTCCCTCACCGTCACATTCTCTCTCCTGCCCTATAGTTGCCCAACTTTTCCACTCCCTTCTACATGAACTGATCGCTTTTTCTCTTTTTAGATGCTAAATCCTTAAATTACCATATATCATCTTTATTTCCATTCTGTTTTCGATTTTCTACCCTCTTTTTACTAGTTGTATTTGGGCTCAACTAATTTGAATTCGCATTTTAAAGGTCCATTAAAAGAAAAAGTACTTCCTACTAATATTTTTTTTATTTTAAAAGCAAATCCTAATATATCTCAAAATCTTTTGAGAGTGTAATTATACCCCTCCAATTACACTCAATTCCATATTGACCAAGTAATTATTTTGGTTAGACAAACATGTCAAACCGTATAGTTACACCAAATTACCCTCAAATCCAATTCCTAAGTGACTTTTCAAACATGCTCTTAATATTACACCACTAATCTCCACTACTTGATTGTTGTGTAATAATAATATCAATAACTCACTAATACAGTTATCGGTTAACTTCCCTTGAACATGTAAAGTCTTGCTAAAAATGAAGAGATCCTCTCTATTTGATATTTAAAAAAATATGTTTGCCAGATCAAATCATTTCCAGCGTTTAACGAAAATATTTATTATTAAAGTTGAGAAATCAAATTTTCACTTATGAACATAAGTTTTTTATTTGTGCAAATGTCACAATTCTCATTTCACATTATTGCTTAACCATTATTGTAAAAATATAACAACACTTTGTTCATAGAAAATATTTAGATCCTATGATCAAAGTAGTATGTATATTATATGCATTTTTACGTACCGTAAAATATATTACTGGGTTATGACTAATTTTTTCGATTAGTAAAAGCATTTTATTTACCAACTAAATGTGTATAAGCTAAGGAAGACAATTTAGCATTTCTAGTTTCTTATCTAATCTAAGCTTCACACACATTTGTATTATGGAGAAAGTATATTCATTTGTATCAAATAAATTAATTTAATTTGTTGCATGAATCGAATCAAGTGAGTAAGTTGTCATCTGATAAAATTATTATATGTTACACGTTTTAAGTCCTACTAAGTACTAAAAAATAGTCAAACAAATATTTTTTAAAGATAAAATGCTTTTCATGGTAAGTATTTTTAATTTTTAATAGCTAAACATTTTATCTCATTCTAAAATATACCTTAAATACCGTCAACTTCCACATGGGCATTTCGGGTAGCTCAAGTTCCCTGACCACATTTTCCGGGCAGCCCCCTAATATGCTTTTCTCGGTCTTCGATTCCATTGCAAGAAAAAGGAAAGAGCGCCGATCATTCATAGGTTTATTTCCCTTAGCACTTTAAATTTTCAATTTTGAATTATTAATTATTAATCATCTTTTATTATGGATAGTAGCACTTTTGATTCCTTAGTGATTAGTGATTTTGATTTTAGTCCTTCCAATATCCAATAAGTACATTTAACCTTCACTAAATTAGATTGTACATTTTTGTCCTTTTATGTAGGAAACATATTATATTTGAATTACAACAAGAACACGCACAATATAATCTCACAAGTGGAATCCGAGGAAAGTAATATGTATGCAGACTTTATCCCTACCTCGTAGATGTAGAGAAGCTGTTTCCAAAGACCTTCAGCTCAAGGATAAAATGAAAAGGAGGAGTAGCAATAAACAATAACAATAGCCATATAATAACAACAACAATATAGTAAACTAACTAAAGCGAAAGAAATAACATGTAGGAATATAACCCTACAAAAAAAGGACTACAGTTAAACCTCTCTATAACAGTCATGTTTGTTCAGATATTTTTTGGATGTTATGGTGAAGTGCTGTTATAGAGGACACATATATAGTATAACATAAAATATCGGTTTCCGAGAAAAATTTGATTTTTATAGTGAATGACTGTATAAGACTAATACAACTCGCATTGGGATGACAGAAATATATTATATTTGAATTATTTTGAAAATTATAATATTGCTAAAAATAAAGTAATTATACAAGTTTAATATAACACAAGGGTAATTAAGCGATAGAATAGTTGATAATGATATATTATAAATATTCACAAATAAAGAAATAAAAAATACTTGTTTTAATTTATTAAAAGTTAAACGTACTTATTCAGACATTCAGAAGGATTAAAATCAAAATTTATTAATAATTGAAGGACCAAAAGTGCTATTAACACTTAATTGTATGCTCCTAATATAATACCACACCAAAACATATACTCTACATTAGAAATAAAATATACTGTGGTGAAATATATAAAATATCAATTTTTTTGTATATTTCTTTTTCCTTTTTACTTTTTCCTATTGAGAAGCCAAGAACTGGTCAGCACTCAGCATATTTGAGTCTTTTGTTGAGATTTCAATATCTTTAAGGGAGCAGACATTTTTGGGGTTTGCACTTTTTTGAAGTGGGATTATTATCTGATTCCAGCTTTGCTTTGCATAGTATTTGGTGCTATAACTTCTCTGCTTTGTAAAGGTCAAGAATAAGGGCATGTGATCTGAATCAAAGTTAGCTCTTTTGTAGATTTTTAATCTCATATTTGCTTGATTGTTTCAGCTGGGTTTGAGCTGTTTCATCTGTTTGTTACTTTTCTTTCTTCTTCTGAGTTTCTTGGAAATTTGGGTCAGAAAAAGGAGGGATTTTTGGATTTTTTTTTTGTCTTCTGGGTTTGTGTATTTACTTTTTGGGGTGATTTAGGGAACTGGGTTTTCAGTTATTTGTTTTATTTTTAGGGATTTTTGGAGATTTTAGGGTATAGGTTAGAGAAAAATTGACATTGTTTTTAGGCTGAGGGGGTTGGATGAGGGAGGTGGGGTTGAAAGTTGGTGTCTTGGTTTGGTTTTAATGATATCTGAGTTTGATTTTAGGGATTGAAAATATGGGATTACCTAGTGATGATGGTGTAAAAAGGGAGTCTTGGGATGTAGGGAAATCAAAGGGGAAGAAGAAGAATAAAGAAGTTGCTGAAGAGGAAACGACTGGATGTTGGACTAAGTTGTGGTTTATTGGTAGCTGTATTTCTTCAAGATCTAAAGTTGATAGCTCCATCAGTGGCATCAGCAGCACCAACTGTGGTAACACTTTTACTCACTCTGTAGAAAGTTGCATGAAAAAATTAATGATTTGGAATTCTAATTGCCCTTTTTTTCTTTGGATTCTTTGAAGAAAGTTGTCTTAGAACCAAGAGCATGTCTTTTGGTTATTGAAGTGTTAGTCTCATGCTTTTATCTAGTGAAATGCCTTGAGTTTGGTCAATTAACAGAAGTGGAAGGTTGGCTTGCACATATTTCTTGTATTGGTAGTAGTTGATGATGTTAACTCAAAAGGGTTATAAGGGGGCCAATCTAAAGAATGACTGCTGAATTAGGAAAATTGCTAGAAGCCTTCCTAGAGTAAAACACAGGAACTTCTGTTAAACCTTTCGTTGCAAAGGTACATTTGTTGTTAGGGTGATAATGTTCATATTTGCATTAAAATGCTGTTGCAACTAAGCAGCTTATACTTGTGTGGTTGAGTATTCCTTACCTTCATGTTTTTGCATGTGGAGGGTCTAATTCAATAGCCAAAAATTAACTTGTATAATGTGAAACTGAAAGAGCCTCTTAATTTGCAATCACCTACCTGTGGGAATAAAGGAAACAATACCCGGTTCTTTTGTATAAAATTTCATCCTTATTCTTTGTGAATATAACTTTCTAGCACAGGCAGCAATTATCTAATGAATGAGAGAATTTACAACTGATTTCAGGATTCAATAGCACCCCTGTTGTCTTAGTCTTTGGGTTCTTGTCTTTTCACTTCATCTGAGTCCTTCTTTAAAACCCTCAATTGTATCAATCTTTGGGTTCTTGCCTTTTGGTGTTCATTTGAGTCTTGCCAAGTCTAGTTGTAAAATTATACCGAGAGAGAGAAGTTAGTGATTGTTAACACTAGCCCACAGTATGAGGACTATTTTGGTTGCAATAGAAGTTAATATCTTCTCTGTTTATGTAGCTTGTTTCAATAATGCAAATTAGAGCACTCCTAGCATCTACGAAAAAAAGCAAATTTGTTTCATTATGTCAGAGTATTCCACATTGGTTAAGGGAATGAACTTGTTGTCTTCTTATAATTCTCACCTTATGAGCTAATTTATTTTTTTGGGGGTTGAGTTAGGTTCAGTATCCATTTTCTTATCATTACATCAATACCACACCCATTACTATTGTTGTGTTTTCCAATGTTATGCGCCCTTGTTATGTCCATGCTTCAAATGTTCAGTTCTTGGCATAAGGGTGGGTTTTTTGAGGGAATGAGTTATCTCTTTTTAAGGTCTTCGACAAAAAACATAAGGTTTTGGATAATTCACTTTATGAGCTAGCTTTTGGGTTTGAGTTAGGTCCAATGTCCGTTTTCTTAGTTGAAGACAAAGATCTCTTGATATTATGATAACGGATCAATAAATAACTGATAACTCTGTGGACTTATTTTTTGTTGGACTACTTGTACACTTGTAGCTATTATTATCGTTTAAATCCTTTATTTTAGGCAAAAACTGACACACTTTAACTTCTTATCTTTGTATTTAAAATAATATATCTGCCTATATTCTAACTTCTTGCATCATTGTTTGCAGAAAGTAAATCTACTAATGACACAAGCAGAGATCAACCCGTTGCTCCAATTATTTCATCTACAACTACTAGTAATGCTGAAAGTAATTCATCCACCTCCAAACTTGAAGAGGAACTTAAAGTCTCTTCTCGGCTTCGAAAGTTTGCATTTAATGATTTGAAGATGGCAACAAGAAACTTCAGACCAGAATCCCTTCTTGGCGAAGGGGGTTTTGGCTGCGTCTTCAAGGGTTGGATTGAAGAGAATGGGACAGCACCAGTTAAACCAGGGACAGGGCTTACTGTTGCTGTGAAAACTCTAAACCATGATGGGCTTCAGGGTCACAAAGAATGGCTGGTTTGATGCTCTCTTCATTTATTTATAAAACCTTAATTCTGTATTTGTCTTTTTCTTATTTTCAGTTTTCGTTTTGCATTAAGTGTATCCCATTTGGCAGGCTGAAGTAAATTTCCTTGGTGATCTCGTTCATCCGAATTTGGTCAAACTGATCGGTTATTGTATTGAAGATGATCAGAGGCTGTTAGTTTACGAATTTATGCCTCGAGGAAGCTTGGAAAATCATCTATTCAGAAGTATGTAACTAACCTTAATTTTTATATTCCCAAAATAATCAATACTCCTCTGTTTCAAGTTAGATGACACACTTTCCTTATTAGTCCGTTTAAAAAAGAATGACACATTTCTAAATTGGAAATAATTCAACTTTAAACTCTTCATATTGCCCTTTTTTAACCCCTTGAGCTTTTAAGACCACAAGTTTCAAAAGTCTTTTTTTCTTAAACTCCGTGCCGAGTCAAACTACCTCATCTAAATTGAACTGAGGAAGTAGTAATTAATATACAAGGAAAAATATTTGATGGTGGATCTTCTTGAAAGATGTGTTTTCCGTTTTACTACTTGAAAGATGTGTTGTCCATAACTCCGTATTGCTGAACGATTCTTGTGAATGCACTAGTTAATCTTGGAAGGGTAGGTGAAACCAACTATTAATGTGCACCATGTTGGCATTGTTTGTGAGCATTGCTTTAATTCTATAAGGTCTCTACCTGCAGAATAGAACTTGAATTCTCTTTAAGCTCTCTTAAAAAAAAAAGAAGGGCAGCCTGGTGCACTAAGCTTACGCTATGCGCGGGGTCCGGGAAAGGGCCGGACCACAAGGGTCTATTATATGCAGCCTTACCCTGCATTTCTGCAAGAGGCTGTTTCCACGGCTTGAAACCCTGACCTCCTGGTCACATGGCAACAACTTTACCAGTTACGCCAAGACTGCCTTCTCTTTAAGCTCTGTAGCTATCCATAAATATAGGATGTGACAAATTTATTTCTTTCTAATAGAAAATTTCTTATGATATAATGCAATTAAGCCCTGTTTCGAGATTGAACTAATGCCAGATTGTCTATAAAAGTGAGGATCGGATTAGTTGAGCAGTCAGATTTTCTTGCACATTTTAGTCCCTAATTAAAGCCATGGGGAGCTCAAGGACCTATAGGATATCTGCCAAGAAATTATGTAAGGAACTTTATAGTCTGCCTTTGTTATTTGAATCTATAAACTTATTTGTTCTGGTAGTCCTACATACATTTGGTAGGTTTGAATACCACTGTTTCAAGACAGGAAGAAAAATATGTCAAGGTTGATTTAGTAGGACATAGAAGCTTGATTGAAGATTTATCTTGTGTTGTTAGTGTTTGGTCCTATAAAAAAGGGCAGCCCGGTGCACTAAGCTCCCTCTATGCGCGGGGTCCGGGGAAGGGCCGGACCACAAGGGTCTATCGTACGCAGCCTTACCTTGCATTTCTGCAAGAGGCTGTTTCCACGGCTTGAACCTGTGACCTCTGCAAGTGGTCACATGGCAACAACTTTACCAGTTACACCAAGGCTCCACTTCTGTTTGGTCCTATAAAAAAGGGCAGCCCGGTGCACTAAGCTCCCTCTATGCGCGGGGTCCGGGGAAGGGCCGGACCACAAGGGTCTATCGTACGCAGCCTTACCTTGCATTTCTGCAAGAGGCTGTTTCCACGGCTTGAACCTGTGACCTCTGCAAGTGGTCACATGGCAACAACTTTACCAGTTACACCAAGGCTCCACTTCTGTTTGGTCCTATAAAAAAGGGCAGCCCGGTGCACTAAGCTCCCTCTATGCGCGGGGTCCGGGGAAGGGCCGGACCACAAGGGTCTATCGTACGCAGCCTTACCTTGCATTTCTGCAAGAGGCTGTTTCCACGGCTTGAACCTGTGACCTCTGCAAGTGGTCACATGGCAACAACTTTACCAGTTACACCAAGGCTCCACTTCTGTTTGGTCCTATAAAATGGTAGAAAAATTGTTTACTAAAAATTACACTTTGTTGTTGTTGATTCTTGCTAATGCTGACAAGTCAAGTTGACAAGCTAATTTAAAAGAGAGGATTTGAGCTAAGACATTGTGGTTGATGATGGAGGCCGTGAGATATACTGTAATTGAGCGAGTGTGTGTGTGGAGAGAGAGAGAGAGGGAGGGGGG
>AWOL01S0007857.1:14794-44116 GCA_000715115.1 Nicotiana otophora
TTCACGTTTTTATCTCGAGGAAGAAGATGAGCGGAATTTTATATAGGTATAGCGCATATATGAGATGCGCTATACCTACCTGTCTTTTCAACTTCAGGTATAGCGCATCCTGTATATGTGCTACACTTATATTTTGACCGCCATTTTAAAATTCAAATATAGCGCATGTGCTGCGTGCACTATACCTTAAGGGCCAAACGTGTTGTTAAGGTATAACGCATTCAACCCATGTGTTATATATAAATTAGTCATCAGTTAGTTTTTCACCTATTTTGTGCTTTGAGTCCAAAAAATAATATTTTAGTTCCGGACTCTTTTTCAACTTCCGTAGTACTAGTTGTTTGTGCTGAACCAAAAAGGACCTCAAAATTTGAAGAAAGCAGCATCAAATTAGTAGAGTATCACAATTTTACTTTCACAAGTCATCTGCCCGTCTCTGATAATGGAACAAAGAAGAATCAATAATTTTTCACATAACTACGGAGGAGCTTACCTACTAGCTGCAATGCAACTTCGTAAAGTGAACCGAATAGCAAAATAGTAAAGCCCCGCGTACATAAAGTCAGAGGTACAAGTCAATTTATCTATAGACTTGTTTTATTTGATTATTTTGGGAGTTGAATTAGCCTGCCTTCTAACTTCTCTTTTGGGTCCATTCAGCTTTAAAATCCTACATTTATTTCCCACCACTCTTGCGATAGTTGAAATCCAAGACTTAGCACCATGCAATTTAAGAGTCTAGACCAATTCAAATTCCTTTCCCTTATATAAACAGAGCCAAACTGTTCTAGGCATCTCATCCTCCTCTAGCAAACTAGCAATCAGCAACTCCCTCAATTGTAATAGGATCTCTTTTTAATAAATCTTCTCTCGAAAAAAAGAAAGTTACCAAAAAATCAAAGACAATGGACAAAATGTTGTGCATGATTGTCTTTGTTGCTTTAGCCGTCGCAAGTCTGGTGCAAGACACAACAGCCCAAACGGTGCATGTGGTTGGGGACAACATAGGTTGGACCATACCGAACAATGGCGCTGCAGCTTACACAAATTGGGCTGCTGGGAAAACCTTCAGTGTTGGCGACACTCTAGGTACACTTAATTTCTCATTCCATTTTCGTTTGAAATATCCTTCAGTTTAAACTAACTTCAATGACTTATCATGTTACTTTTCTTCTTTTTAATTGACAGTTTTCAATTTTATGACCGACTCACATGACGTGCTGCAAGTACAAAAAACTTCATTCGATGGGTGCAATTCACAAAATGCCATAGGCAATCCCATAATGGCAGGACCAGCGAATGTGACTCTTGACTCTGCTGGAGATCACTACTACATTTGCACTTTTGGCCGGCATTGCCAAAATGGCCAGAAATTAGCTATTACAGTTTCTAGCACCGGTACTCCTGCAGGAGCCAACCCACCTACCCCGAGCAATCCGACCACTCCAGTCGTTCCTTCACCATCCTCTTCCACTCAACCGGAAGCTTGTGCACCTACACCAGCTGCTGCTGGACCTTCAAGTTCTACTCCTGGTGGTAGTGCTCCTCCTCCTCGTTCAAGCTCCGCTCCTGGTGGTGGTGCTCCTCCTCCTAGTTCATCCTCTTCGACCGTGCTGGCCAGTTTTCTGATCAGTCTATCCTCGATTGTCTTGGCCGCTTTTCTTTAAATTGAACAAGTTGAGGAGATTGTTGAGCTTCCCATTTATTGTACTGGAGTTAATACTACGATAAAACCATGTGATGGATCTATTTTTATTTTTTCGTTTACCGATTTGTATTGGATTCAGTTTTTTTTTCAGTCGCTGATTGCCTTAGTGATATTTTCCTAGTTCAGTAAAATTATAAGTACGTCTTTTTGCAATCATCTGTGCAGATCATGTTTTCCGGCATGTCTTCTGTTTATATGTCCCTGTAGTATCGCAAAACATAATCTAAAACAAAATAAGGTGTATAGTTCTGAAAACATTCCTACCAAGAATGTAAAGCTAATATAACTTTTACCACGGTAACTCATGTAGAAACTTACTTGCAGCATTATTTTGCGTAAATGCAAGACATATTCTTCATATATATATATATCATTTAATCATGGTTAATCGATAAATCTGTTAACGTTAAATTGTTCAGTTTAATGTAAAGACATATGCGGACACGAATAAATATTTAAAGTGATAACATGATTTAATCCTTGAGTCAAACCCGTAAAAGATTTTTGGTACCACAATTTTGGTTCCTAAATAGTATCCTCGAAGGTCCAAGAAGATAATAAATGTAAGCGTTCGTCAGGGGTACTTGAAGATTTTAGCCTACTTCCTGATTTACTTTGTCCCATATTAGTTGCTTTATTTATTTTAAAACAACAATTGTCTGTAAAAATCCAAAATGATCATGTATAAACTAAAGAAACTTTATATTTGACCGACCTCAATATTGCTACTAATTTTCTGGCCAGCTACACAATATTTGTTCCCGTCGAAATACTCCCTCTGTCTCGATGAACTAGCCTTACTAACTTGCATTCTCTAGAACAGAAAAGTTAAGCTTAGAACATATCACTATATTGGATCTTTAGGCACGAATTTAAAATTATATATTGTTAGAAATGCAAAAAATAAACTAGTAACTAAAAAGATATCACATTAAGTTTGAAACAAAACAAAAAGGACAACCAAATACATAAAGCATCCCGCATACACACGGATATGGAGAAGGGTCACACATGATGTAGACAGTCTACCATAATGTAAGCATTAATGGCAACATAAAATAAAACTGGTTAATATTATTTTGAGTTGTTAGTAGCAGGAACATTTGCTCTAAAGGTTTCCGAGTCAATCAAAACACAACTCAAATTTACAGGGACAGAGAGATTAATAGAGAAAAAAAATGTCTAACTTTAATGTAATAGTCTATTCTGTATTATAATTAATTTGCAGCCATAGCAGAGAGTAAAACACAAGCATAAACATAATTTTGAATTAGGTTCAAGAAGCGTACCGTTCAACTCCATAGATTCAGCAACGACAACGATCGGTGATTAAGCTTGAGACCAACTTCTACAATCCACTAGCTACCAGCTCTTACAACCCAGAGAAAAGTTCTCTGATGGGATGTCTGTCGTTACCATATATTCAAGAGACAGAATACGCTAGGGTTTTCTAATAGCTAGAGAAAAGGGGATTTGGTCTCTATTTATAAAGAGTGTCTACCAATCACATGCCAATAGTTATTGAGCCTCACTTATCCACACATACAATATTTAATATTAGGCCTTTTATTTATCCACCACTTGGGCTATGTCAATATCCTTTCAGGCTATAAACAATTAGCGCAAGTTCAAATTCCAACATTCTCCCACTTGGACGCCAACGTTAATTGAGGACAAAAAATTAATTTTAAAACTTTTGAGTTTTGAGAAAAATATTTCAAAAAAAAAGTTTTTTAGACTCTATAGTGGCCACACTACTCATATAACCAAGGATAAAATAACCCATATAACAATCCATCTAGTCTCAATGGAGAACACTAATAATGAATCATAGCATGCATCACACCATTTCAAGGTATGAGTTCTATTTATAATCACATGTGCTAGAATTTCCATCAACATAGATCAAATATGTGTGCTAAATATATTATCTTTCTAATCAAGATGAACAGAATCACATCTCTTATAAAGAAATAATCCTCCAAGTGATATAATAACCGTATCACCTCAGGAGCCTCCAAATGACACTAAAATTATATCACCTCAGAAAGTTTCCCTTGTGCCTTACCCGAGATAATCAAGGCAACAAGCAGCAAAACTCAAAGATACCATGAGTTTATGCAATGTCCAATTGGAAAAAATAAATAAATAAATTATCATGTTAGTCAATAAACATAACAAATATAAATTAACACAAGTTTGCATAAAATTAGAATTTATTATAAGCAATATCTTAGTCAGTAATTACAAAGTAACTCCCACTGACTAAATAACATCAAAAGATTCTAAAATACCCATATTTTGAGCATGTTCATTAAACACTACATGCCTAAGACCTTTAGTCAAAGGATCAGCCAACATAGATTCTGTGTTAATATGCTCAATACATATATCACCTTCTTTTACCATGTCTCTAACCTCAATAAACTTAAGGTTAACATGCTTAGAGCCTCTTGTTCTCTTGTTATTCTTAGAGAAGAACACAACTGCATTATTGTCACAGAAAATAGTCACCAACTTACATATAAAATCCACAAGTTACAATTTAGTTAGAAAATGCTTCATCTAGACAACATGTGAAGCAGTCTCAAAACAAGCAATAAACTCAGCTTCCATTGTGGATGTAGCAGTGATACTTTGTTTCTCACTTTTCCATGAAACAACACCACTAGCCAATATAAAAATATACCCATTAGTTGATTTCATAGTATCTTGACAACTTGCAAAATCAGAATCTAAATATATCAGCAGGTCTAGATCATCAACCTTTTTGAACACAAGCATGAAGTTTTTGGTGCGTTATAGATATCTCATCACTTTCTTTGCAGCCATCCAATGTGACCACCCAGGATTAGAAGAAAATCTTCCCAACATGTTAACAGCAAATGCAATATCAGGCCTTATACAAACATGTATGTACATCAAACAACCAACAACACTCGCATATGACACATCTTTCATGGTTCTCATTTCAACCTCATTTTTCGGACATTGATCTTTACTAAGTTTATCCCCTTTTATAACAGGTGCAACATCAGGTTTATAGTCTTGCATATTAAAAATTTTAAGAACACTCTCAATATAGGAATGATGTGATAAATCCAATAAACCACATGACCTATCTCTTTTAATTTCTATCCCAAGAACAAAAGATGCTTCACCAAGATCTTTTATATCAAAAGACCTAGACAAAAATTATTTGGTCTCATTCATCAAGCCCAAATCATTTATGACAAGAAGAATGTCGTCAACATAGAGAACCATCATAATGGAATTTTCATTAGCTATTTTAAGATAAACACATTCATCAAGCTTATTTTCCATAAATTCTGAATTTTGTAATGATTTCATCGAATTTCAAGTACCACTGTGTGGAGGCTTGCTTAAGCCCATATATAGATTTATTAAGCTTGCACACAAAATATTCTTTACCAGCTTTTTTAAACCCTTCAGGTTGAACCATGTAAACTTCTTCACGTAGACTCCCATTCAGGAAAGCAGTTTTAACATCCATCTAGTGCAACTATAAATCAAAATGGGCCACAAGAGCCATCACAACTCTAAATGCATCCTTAGATGAAATAGGAGAAAAAGTTTCTTTGTAATCAATACATTCTTTCTCAGTGTAATCCTTAACAACCAACCTTGCTTTATAACTGTCTATATTTTCCTTGGAGTCTCTTTTGGTTTTAAACACTCATTTACAACCAATAGGCCTAAAACCTACAAGCAATTGTACTAACTCCCACACTCTATTATGTTCCATGGAGCGCATTTCATCTTTCATTGCCTCACGCTATTTATCAACATATGGAGAGGAAATAGCTTGAGCATATGATAAAGGATCAGTCAGCTCTCTAGTATCACTAGTATTTTCAGTCACATACACGATAAAATCATCAGAGATGGCATACCTTCTTTCTCTTTGTGACCTGCGGAGTGGTTCATTGTGTATATTTTGCTCAGTAATTATGGTATCTGCATCGTTATTCCCTTGAATAGGTTAGTTTACAACCTTTTCATGTATAACAGGTACATGGACAATGACTTCCTTCTCTTTCAACACAATTTCCTTACCACATGAACAATCACAATCACAAACATCATGCTTAAGAAATTTTGCATTGATAGACTCAACGATTCTAGTGCCACGCCCAGGACAGAAAAATCTAAAACCTTTAGAGTGATCAGGATAACATATAAAGAAACAACTGGTAGTTTTAGGATCAATTTTCTTTTCTGAGGGTGAATAAATACGAACTTCAGCTGGACATCCTCAAATGTGAAAATAGTTCAAGCTAGACTTTGTGTTGTCCATAGTTCAAAGAGAGTTTTCAAGACAGATTTTGTAGGAACTCTATTCAGGATATAGGTAGCTATTTTTAAGGCTTCACCCCAAAGAGACTTAGACAAGCTAGTCCTTGCCATCATACTTTTTACCATTTCCATGAGAGTACGATTTCGTCTTTCAACCATACCATTCTGCTCAGGAGTACCTGGCATGGTGTATTATGCTATTATCCCACATTCTTGCAGAAATAAAGCAAAAGGCCCCATACATTGACTCATCATATTTTCCATAGTACTCACCACCACGGTCAGACCTCACTATTAATGGACTTCCTAAGATGTTTTTCAATTTCAGTCTTGTAAATTTTAAACTTATTAAGTGATTCAGATTTTTCTTTTAAAAGTTATATATAATAATATCTTGAAAAATTATCAATAAAAGTAATAAAATAATTATATTTGTCAAAGTAGGTGCATAAGGACCACTAATATCATTATGAATAATTTCTAAGAGTTGAGGGTTTCTAGTAGAACCCTTTCTCTTAACCTTGGTCATTTTACCTTTAACACAATCCACACAAGTTTCAAAATCCTTTGGATCAAGAACAGGTAAAATATTTTCCTTTACTAATCATTCAATTCTTTTTTTAGAAATATGACCAAGATACCTATGCCATAACAGGTAAGACGTTTTACTCATAGTGGACCTTTTGTGGGCAATAGTTTTAACATGCATTGCAGAAAAAAATTATTCAACGCATTCAAGCGATATATATCATTACTTAAAAAGGAATCAACAACAATATTTGAATCATAGGAAATTTAATAATACCATTATTTTGTTGAAATGAATAACCAGCTTTGTCCAAAGTGAAACTGAAACTAATTTTCGTCTCATAGACGGTACAAAAATAGTATTTTCTAAACGAATACTAGAACTATTTTCAAAAGGTAAAATAGATGTCCCTATAAACTCTACTTTTGCTTTGAGCCCATTGACCATAACAACACTGGCTTCATCCTGTTTTGGCTTCCGTCTGCTTACTAGATCCTGCAAGTTATTGGTTACATGAACAGTTCCACCATTATCCAACCACCAGGAATTTAAAGGAACATGAACAAGACTAGTTTTAAAGCAGACAAAAGCCAAAAGATTACCTGGTTTCTTTTTCAGAGGACAACCAACTCTCTTATGACCTACTTGTTTGCATTCTTAACACTTGATTTCTTTCTTAATTACAGCTTGAGGACCAAGAGAATTATGAGATTGACCTTGGTTAACAGGCTTATTAGTATGACCACTATTACCACCTGGATGATGAGACTGACCATGTTTCTTTTTATGAAATTTGGATTCACCTTTTCTTTTATAAGAGTGATAATTAGCTAATCTAGACGAACTAACAAGGTTCACTACGCCCTCAACTTTCTCCTTTTGGATCCTCCCTTCCTCAATAACACAAACAGTAATAAGCTCATCAACATCCCACTTATCCTTTTGTGCATTATAGGCCGTCTTAAGCTAGTTAAACTGTTCAGGAAGGGACCTTAGGGATTGATGAACAAGAAAATCCTTGGTAATGGTTACACCTAAATTATTCAGTTTGGTGGCAATATTAATCAATTTCATAATATGATCACGGATACAACCTACAAGGTCATACTTTATGGTAGACATGGAATCAATCAGGCTACCCATCTCAGCTTTATCAGATTCTACGAATTTTTGTCCAATTGTACTCAAGAAATCCTTTGCATTTCTATTATTCTTAATTGCATCTTTTATGTGATCAGATATTGATCTCTTCATGATCATAAGGCTCAATTTGTTAGCCTTCATCTATTTCTCATACTTAGCCTTTTCATCAGCAATACTAGTAGTTGTAGGTTCAGCAGGTTTATGTTCAGTCAATGCAAAGTCTAGGTCCATCAGACCTAATATTATTTCAACATCTTGTTTTCACTACTTGTAATTACTACTAGTTAGAGTTTCAATAGAATTCAACTGAGTTGTCATGTTGTTAACAACTGTATAAGTAAACAACACAAAAATTAGATAAAATTATGGGTAAGAATATACAAATCAAAATAGTCAAAGACATCCGTTGCACCTTTCCTTTGGATGTAAGATCCAACTGCCTCCCCTTTTTAAAAATCAAGGAGTCCAAGGTATTCATTGCATCCTCACCTTTAGGTAAGAGATGTAAAACCTTCTTCCTACAAGGCATACATTGTATCCTTCCTTTAGGTAAGAGACACAAAGCCTCCTCTAATAACAAATTATCATTATTCATACACATGAGAATTCAAGATATTATGTTCCTCCTTTAGGTGGAAACACAATATCTATTCTCATTATTTAATTTAGTGTCACTAGTATAAAAAGGTAAACCTTCAACACTAATATACACTTGTAAAAGATAATTTATACATGGTGCATTGAGAATATTTCAATGACTCAAATAAACTGACCACTTTGGTGGAGACTATCTATTAATCATAACTCTCAATTCATATATTAAATGATCTCACATGTATATAATATTAAGAACCTTTAGTGATTCCAAATAAATAGGTCACTTTGCTGACACTATTTATTAATCACAGTTTCTTAGTTATAAACACTAATACATGTGATAAGATAACACCCATATAATTAAACCTTTTGAATATTTATTTATTATATTCTCTAACTAAAGATGAAGAAAATTTCCCAACAACAATTTTATTATGAAAGTTTACAGTATACGAACAATCAAGCACGACCAGTTGTAATAATCAAACACAACCGAGGTATTTGATCAATTATAAGAACTTGATGAGTATATTAAGGGCACAAGTCCGTATGTCAGGTAAATGATTGGGACAATTCTGGCTAAGCACTTTAACAACGTTCTATCATGGCAATAACTTCACCATAACATAGAAAATTAGTCAATTAATGATTCTTTAGAGCTGTGGGCCAAGGACTAAATAATAATAAATAAGAATTTAGTAAAAGACAAGTATAACTCCATACTTAAAAGCACTAAGTTAAAGCAGTGCTTTAATGAAAACCCAATCGGTGCCGCCGCCGTCGTGCATAGTTAAATCAAGGCTAAAGTAATATTCTTTGTTACCTTTTGGGCCAATTTTAATTTATTTGAGGAACAAATCAGTCTGATCCATTGCCGTAAACTCGAAACCAGTAAGAAGGTTTTCGTTCACAACCGAGTTTCGATATTGATTTCGCAACGTCAAATTCAGGAAAAATAACAACGTTCATAAATATATTCAAGATTAAATAACGATTTTAAACTCTAACTATGGTGGCTCTGATATCAACTGCAATATAATAAATTCGCAGCTATAGCAGAGAGATTAAAACATAAGCATAAACATAATCTTGAATTAGGTTCAAGAAGCCACAACGATCGACGATTAACCCTGAGACCAACTTCCACAATCCACTAGCTACCCGCTCTCACGGTACGGAGAACTTGACTGATGGGATGTTTGCCGTTAATACCTATTCAAGAGAGAATATGCTAGAGTTTTCTAATAGCTAGGGAATGGGGGTTGACCTCTATTTATAAAGAGTGTCTACCCATCACAAACCAATAATTATTAGGCCTTTTATTTATCCACCACTTGGGCCACGACACTATCATTTTAGGATATAAACAATTACCGTAAGTCCAAATTCCAGCATATTCAACTTTCTTTTCCTGATGTATTTCAACCAACCTTTTCAAAGGCTACCTTCTAAAGTCTGGTTACGTTGCCTCAGTGTAGTCCTTTTATTACGCTATCATAGCATTGAGTTAAGGGAAAATTAAGATCCAAATTTGTCTGCACTACAGAAATTAGTCAATTTTATCATGTATTATATTTCGGGTTGATTCATACTCTTGTCATTATAAAATTGTCGGAGTTCCAGCATGTTAGAAAAGCCTAAAATTCAGTTAGTCACAACTTACAGGTAAGAGTAAGAAGTGTAAACTTGGAAAGTGATATTCCAACATTTCAGCAAGTAGTTTGGCTGTACGAGAAGGTCTCACAATTCTAGAAGCTATATATATTTAGAAAATCAATTTAGTGAACGTCGTTTGGAGGACTTTCATTGCTTGGAATGTGCTCAGTCAATTATCACCATCCTTTGTACTGACAATCCAACAAAACAAATGCTTTTTCTTGTCTAAAAGAATCTACCCTTATGTTTTTTGTTGGTAAGTTTTAATATAGTTGAGGAACTTACTTATCAGCTTAAATCAACTATATAAATCGCAGAGCAAAAATATTATTCGCACGTATCGTAATAGGAAAGGCTGATCAAGTCAAGTGTCCATATGTATTGACTTGCTTCATTTGATTGTTTTGGGAGTTGAATTAGCCGCGTTCTACTTTTCTATTTTGGGTTATTATTTCTATCTCATAAATTTCTTTTGATGCCCCAATGGTCCAACAAGCATTAAATTTGATTTCCCACCACTCTTTCTATGGTTGAAATTCAAGGCCTAGCACCATGCACACGTTAAGAGTTTAGAACAATTCAAAATCCCTTCCCTTATATATAGAGAGCCATATTGCTGTAGGCATCTCATCCTATTCTAACAAATCAGCAATCACCAAAAACTTGCTCAAATCTGATAGGATTTCTTCCAAAAATTTTCTTTAAAGAGGAAAGCAACCAAAAAACAGAGACATGGACATGATTATGCGCATGGTTCTGTTTGGTGCTTTAGCCTTGGCAAGTTTGGTTCAACTCACGACAGCCCAAACGGTGCATGTGGTCGGGGACAACATAGGTTGGACCATACCAAATAGTGGCGCAGCAGTTTACACAACCTGGGCTGCTGGAAAAACCTTTATGGTTGGTGACACTTTAGGTATGCTTAATTCTAAATTTCCTTTTTACTTTGAGATATATATGCTATAACCTTTGGCTTAAGCTAAATTTTTAGTCTCGTATCATGTTACTTAGCTTTTCTTGTCAATTCTTTTTAACAGTTTTCAATTTTGAGAAAGACCAACATGACGTACTACAAGTACCAAAAGCCTCGTTCGATGGGTGCAGTTCACAAAATGCCATAGGCAGTGCTATAATGACTGTACCAGCAAATATAACTCTTGACTCTGCTGGAGATCACTATTACATTTGCACTTTTGGCCGGCATTGCCAAAATGGCCAAAAATTGGCCATTACAGTATCCAGCACTGGTACTCCAGGAGCCAACCCTCCTACATCATTTGCTGCTGGACCTTCAGGTTCTGTTCCAGGTGGAATTACCCCTCCTCCTCCTTCGTCCTCAACGACTGTGTTCGCCAGTTTCCTGCTCAGTTTATCCTCGATTGCCTTGGCCATTTTTCTTTAAATTAGACGAATCGAGGAGTTTGTTGAGTTTCCCATTTAATTAATATACTGGAGTTTATACTGCGATTAAAATAACTTGTGATGGATGTATTTTTATTTTTGTATACCAGATTGTATTGGATTCAGTTTTGTTTAAGCCACTGATTGTCTTAGTGATATTTTATGAAATAATTGTATTAGTCTTTTTGCAATCATCTGTAGCGATTATTTCGGTCGGCATGTCCTCTGTTTGTATGTCCAGTCGTATCGGGTAAATAATCTAAAACAAATAACTGTGGTGTATTATTCTGCAGTAATTTCTACCAAACATCTAAAGTTAACAGTTTTACCATTTTCCAGAAATCCGATATCAATAAATTACCTTAAATCAAGTGCAATCTAGATCTAGAGCCTCTACTGAGGTTTAGTTTAGAAGCTAAATTCATGGTAACATTCAGTGGTCGTCCGTTGTTTGCTCCGAATTTACGACGATATTCTACTGCCAGTGACACCTAATTATATTGTACTAGTGTTTTAACATCATATTACCCTAAAATTGCACTTATAGCATATACATAAAAGATGGTGTTTTCTAACCATGACAACGATATTGTAAGATTCCCCTTTAATTTCTGGCATCCATATGCAGAGTGACATGATTGAACTCTTGAGTTCAACCCATAAAAAGCCATTTGGTAGCACCGTATTGTTCTTAAATACGGAGCTAGTAATTAAGAGGGAAGGGAATTCATTCTTTGTCAAAAATTTATATTGTGAAAATAGGATGTAAAAAGAATTTTTTTGTTATATATAAACTGTGAATTTGATGTAGAAAAAAATTTAATATAACGATAAAGAAAGTTTAAAAGTTGTTTCAGGTCACAAAATCATGAATTTTACTTTCATCCTTTAAATTTATTAGGAATCCTTTAAATTTATTAAATCATTCGAGGATTTAGTATGCACAAAGATATATTTATAGGATAACTTTAAACCTACTCAAACGTAAAAAGGGGGTTATTTTTATTTTCTAGTGCTTTTCATGTAAGAGTTAAATTGTAGGGTAGTAGGTAAAATATGAGTAACTTTATTGGTATAAAACAAACAAAAGTGACCTTCTTGAGTCATTTATATAATTTGAATGACCATAGAAATTAACTAGTATGACTTTATTAGTATAAACAAACAAAAATAACTTTGCTGAGTCATTTCTGTAACTTCAAATTAACTCATTTTAAGAACAAACACCAATAGCACAGCAGTGTGTATATTGGGATTGGAAACGGCATGCTATTAAAGGGCCTATACTTTGCAGATATTGTTTTGTCTCCACATTAATGGCACGTATTGGTAAAAAAACAAAATTATCCCCACTTAATAATAATTAACACTAACCCAATAAACTATGGCACATATCTTTCAATATATTTTTATCACTAAATCTTAGTTAATTAAAACATGTTCTTACATTAATTTATAATTTTAGCATGGTAAATTAGTATTCATCCGTTCCAAATTAGTTATCATATTTCGCTGTTCGAGAGTTAATTTGACTAATTTTAAAATTTAATTAGATTAGATCAATTCAACCTCATTCACAATGGGTGAGTTAACTTTTTAAAAAGAAAAAAAAATAGATCATCTCAATATTTTAAATTTAGCTATTCAAAAAACTAAAGTACAAAATTACTACAAGTTACCATTTTTTAATGTTAATATAATACAAATATGTATTAAAATACCGATCAAATTCAAATATTTTTAATCTCCAAAATTAAAACATGATAAATAATTTGAGATGAATAAAATATAATATTATGCAGATGCGAGCCAGATTTTACCCGTTTGACTTTGCTAGAATAAACCAGGGGTTCGGGGTGGGGTGTGGGTCTGCTCCATGTGGGAATGAATTTAATTAGTCGAAAATTTCATGCATGTCATGCCGTACGTAATGTGCGTACTTTGACTGTAACAACTTCTCAATGACAAAACTCAAAAGTAACAATTTGTTTAATTAGGGAAAGACGCACAAGTAGCCTCTACCGAGGGCGGATTTATAGTCGGCCACGTGAATTTATGATCTTTCCATTAAATTAGGTATTTTATGTACGTATATTTTCGAATTGATTTAATATTATTTGGTGCACTCATGCTCCAAAAAATTGAATAGTACACTTGGTTGAATATTAATTTATTCAATTATCCCATTTATTACTTTTGTTTTAGTGGTATATTCATGTTCGAGAAATTCTATCTACCTCTACCTGTCCCTTGACCATAAATAGTATTACTAGCAAATACTAGTTTCGCCATCAATATTTACAAAATATTGATGAAATTAAAAAATGATAGAATATTTTTTTTAAAAAAGTAAGGTTGCGTACACACTACCCTTCCCAGACCTTGCGATTATATTGAGTTTGTTGTTGTTGTTGATGTTTGTTATGTGAAAAGTACTTCAAATGATATAGAAATAATTGCTTTTATTCACAAATCTTTAAATTTTTTTCCAAATAAATTCATGCTGAAATGCAACTAAAGGCTTTACGTTTGAATTAAATTATTTATAATTTTAACCAAATATCGTCTAAATGCCTAATTTGTCTCTCTAACATCGTTTGCAGTACCACACGTCTATGTTAAAACAGCAAATACAAAAGCTGTCGGTCAGCTTGCTCGAAGGTGCAGCTGCACGTCACACTATTTAGTCGTCTTTGAAAACCTGGCATGGCGATGTGAACGGGATTAACATTTCTCAGAAATCATGTAGCTTTATTTGAAAATTTTGGTTCATTGACCCTTAATTCAAAGAAATACATTTTTCTTTCTCCGTTTCAGAAACCATATATTCGTGTGTCATTCACGTATTTGACCCGCCAATAGTAGAAATCATGCAGGAGCTTAAACCATTGAAAGTTTGAAACGGTATGTTAGTATTAGGCCTTGACATTCTACTAACGGAAGAAATAGTATTTATTTGGAAAGAAACTTAGCGTAGGACAAATTATATTCAGTCTCTATTTAGTTACTATCAAACTTTTGATCAGTTGAATTAGACCAGCATTGGAACTTTCCACTTTGAAGGTTCAGTGGTATGTCTTCGCATTGTTAGGTTTGAGTCGACTTTGGTTTTTAAGAAAATCAAACCAATTCTACGTGTTACTTTGCAGAATCTCTAAGGTGGGTTGCTCTGATGGTAAGCATCCTCCACTTCCAACCAAGAGGTTGTGAGTTCGAGTCACCCCAAGAGCAAGGTGGAGAGTTCTTGGAGGGAAGGATGCCGAGGGTCTATTGGAAACAGCCTCTCAACCCCAGGGTAGGGGTAAGGTCTGCGTACACATTACCCTCCCCAGACCCCACTAATAGGATTATACTGGGTTGTTGTTGTTGTACTTTGCAGAATCTCTAAACCAAATAATACCAATATAAAGTGATAGAGTAGAATTGAGATATAAAAATCTCTTTATAATAGTGTCAGTAATGAGAATGGAGACATTAAAAAAGTTTGAAAAAAGGAACAAGCTTTCATGTGAGATCTATTAAAGAAAACATATGTGGGCTGTGTTCTTTGGCAGATCACCTCTTTTACAAAAACAATATAGATGTTGATTCAAATAATTAAATTTATATAAATGAGGGTTAATCTTAGCTAACAATAATATTCCTACGATGGAGTTCTTAAAAAAATAACAAATATTATGTAGATATATTCGGATAGCGGCGGCAGCATAGAATAAATATTCTAGAAATCAAAGGCGATAGTATAACATTCAATATCAATGAATAGCAATAAATGACATTTAAGTAAATAGAATGAATGAGTCACCCAAGAAGGGATGAAATTATTGAAGGTTCTTTTTAACAATGATGAGTGATGGACAATCCTTTGAATATTTGAGTTATTCTCGGATCTAGTGGAAAATTGTAGACAAGAATCTTAGTGAAAATGTGATGTTTGTATATTAGCAATAAGATACGATTCTCCTTCTTAAGTCAAAGCGCATTTTTACAAAAATAATATCACATGTCCCCTATCATTGTGTCTTTTTTTATTTATAGGGAACATGTCCCTAAATAAACCCTAATAGTACAAGTGCAGAGAATATCCACTAGAATATTCTCTTTAATGTCCTATCTTGAAACTAGTCATTATAACTCTGTCAAAAGTACTCGACTTCGACCCTTGTTAAATTTTCGACTACAGACTTCGCCGCTTCTTGGGTCATTTTGACAAACAACGACCTGAGAACTCTTCCCCTAATACTATCTTCGCAAAAATATTCTAAAGATAGGTTTTGACCCATACAGTTAGTCCCTCCGCTTATTGAGGCCGGCTTCAGGCGGGTTCGATTAGCGGATCTTATTCTTTGTGGTCAAGCTAATCGAGCGAGCTATGCAGGTAGTGGTGGTTGTGGCGAAGTGGCAGTGTGGCCCTACGTGGGCTACACATTTCAAACGCTTCGATTTCACCGGGTGACTTGCTGGAGTTATGCTCTCCACGAGTTAGGGTGACGTCATAATGTCATACGTCATTATGACACATATTTCCGATCCTTCGCTTTGTTTCGCGTGTGACCTTTGATTAGACCTGCCGCTTCGGTTCCGGTGCCAGTAATGATGAGCCATTTTTGGTTTCGATGCCAAGACCTTTATAAATAAATATATTTGGACACGATTTTGAAGTTTTAAGTCTTCAATTGTTTCGAAATCCCATACTTTTCTCTTGCTCTTTTCTCCTCCGAACTTCTCTTCTTTGTTCCAGTGATTTATACTATTCTTAACGCAAACTCGTTTGATACCTCTCTTCCTTACTCCGAATCATGTCTAACGTACCTTCTGAGTCTCATGAAAGAAGTCATGTGGCTCTCTTGGCAGTGGTGTTTCCCTCTCACGGGGAATGTGCTTCTGCCATTGCTGAGGATGAAACATTCTCGTTGGTGGAGGAGATAATCCCGCGTAACCCTGATTCCAGGTCCGATATTACCAAAGTACCAGATGTTGCGCTTGGAATTTTTAGATCACCGATGTCGCCTAAAGAATTAGATGAGCTTAAGGCCAAATTTGGCCTTCCTAGCCATGTTGAGCTGGTCTTGGCCAAAGGGGACGTGGTATAGGAACACCACCCTGGGTACTTCCCCTTCTATGCCTATCCATTCCTCATCGGCTATTCTCTCCCTCTCCTCCCACTAGTGGAGGAATTTTATCGCCACTACGGTATTTGCCCGGCTCAGCTTGCACTGTATGTCTACAAGGTGATAAAGATGTTCACCAAATTCGCCGAGTTGGCCTGGGTCGAACTGACACTACGACACTTGATATACCTGCTTGCCTATGTTGAACCTTCGCCACCGAGGAGGCAAGTGCTTGGTGGTGAAGATGGACGACAAAGATAATCGTCAGTTCTGGCTTAACTTCTTCTTCGTCAGGACAGAGGATGTTGTGGCCAACGTCAACGGCTTTCCCGAAGCTTGGAACTACACTCGTGAGTAACCTGTTTCCTTCTTTTTTTACTTTTGATTTTGATCTTTGATTGCTGATGATTTTTTTAATTTCCCTTTTGAAGCCAACAATCAGCCTCATTCTCTGGCCCCTCATATTTTTGACGGAGTCGAGCGACTCCTCCCTCACATCATAGGGATGCGTGATAGGCCAAGTTTTTTAAGAAATTCGGTCCTTCTCTCCTTTCAACTGGTAGTTTCCTATCTTTGGTCATGGTTACTCCGTCTCCTATTATATGCGGATTCATTTTGTTGAATTAGTACTGTCTTTTTTTCAGGTAGGGGTTCTCGAAGGAGCCGGGAACCAGTGCCTTCTTTCCGTAGGGCAGATGCTGCCTCCTCGACTTCGGCTCCTATTACGGTCACTGTATCTTCCGTTCCGGTCTCGACCTCGGCTACTGTAACTCGGTAGCCCGTCTTCATTCCTTCTGCGGCTTCTACCTCCCGCCCTTATTCGATAATTGATGAGGAGGATGCCTCGCCTGAAGACGGTGGTTTGATGCCTCATAAGAGGAGGGCCGTGGACATCAAGGAGAGAGACCAAGAGTTGTCGTCATAGGAGATAGTGGTCTCGTCCTTTGGGAAACGGCCATAGTTCATATTGGGGAGAGCCCAGAGGCAGTCCTGAGGCCCCTTGTTTGAAGGAAACAAGTATGCGTCCTGTGGGGGAGGCATCCAAAGGCGTAGTAAGCAATGATGACCCTGTTCTTTCGAGGCACAGAGATGCTTCATCTTTCGGGGTCGCAGCGGACGTTCCTTCCTCGATTGATGATAAGGGGAAGGCTGTCGTTTAGGAGGATATTGGATCTGACTCCGACATAGATGTAGACGAGTTGAGGATGATCGACGGGGGGCTTACTCAACTTGAAGTGAGGTTGGAAGGGGGTTCGAGGACTACATAGATCCCGATGGACGGTAATATTCTTGTGGATACTGAGAATATTATACCCTCCCTTGTCCCTTTTTGTTTTTCTGAATTTGAGGGTACGACCCTCAAGACTATCGATGACAGTGCCCTGTCGAATAACATTGTCGGCCTCGCCCTTCGGGTAAGTGCATTTGCTATCCGTTATTTTCCTTAGGTTTTGTTCTATCGTAGGTTCTAACTTCATTTATTTTGGTAGACTGTCGTCCTGGAGATTGCGAGTGCTCGTAAGGAGCATAGATCCAAAGATATTTATGTGAAGTTGAAGGATAAGTACTTCAGGTGCCTTCAGAAGTACTAGGAGCTTCAGTGCCGGCTTCGCAAAAGCGGCACTATGCACTAACTGAGGGACAATTTGAAGGCAAAAGATGAGGATCTAGTGCGGATGGTGGGGAAGTACAGGGTCTTGGAGGGGACGCTAAGGAGCAAGGAGGAAGAGCTCGAGCTCAGCAAGGGGGTCGAATCCCAGTGCAGTGATCTTCAAGCCCAGGTGGTCTTGCTGCGAGGACAGCTTGAGGAGTGTCAATACCGGGTTGAGGCTTTTAGTGGTGGGATCCCCGAGAAGATGGATGAGTTGGAGAAGGCGGGGCCCGCTCGGTTAGAGGCTTTGAGGAAGGCGAAGTCTCTTGAGGTGGTGATCTGAACTCTCCGTTCCGAGCGGGAAAATAATTTAGCAACTGAAAGGCGCAAATAGGAGCGGCTCGATGAGAGGATTAGGGAGTTGGAGAAAGAGACCTCTGATCTTTACGATCAAGTAGCTTCTTTGGAGGTCGAGAACGCTAAACTACTTAAACGGCCTTCTTCATCTACAAATTCCGGCTTCCCCGACATTCCTTGTGGTTTATACGAAGAGTGGATTCATGTCAAATCCCGGCTGGATGTGCTTCGTGAGTTGCATGTACCAGGCTCCATTTCTGCTGCAGACATTGAGGGTGCTCATATCAAAGCTCGCGAGGCACGGATTACGTGTGGTTATGATCCGGCTACTCCTCATCCTGGTGAGGAAGATGAGGATAACGAGGATGTTATAGATCGCCTTGAGTACGAGGGCTGGTATGATTCCATATAGCTTCCAGGCGAGGATGTTAAAGGTCGTTATAATGGTGACCGGTAGTTTCCTTTTTGACTTTTTGTGTATGAATTGTTTTTGCCGGCGTCTTCACGAGCCTTTTGTAAATAGTTTAAGTATATGAAATATCAAAGTTATTCCTTGCATCTTCTTCTATTCCTGTGATTTATTTTCTGTACTTGTGTATATTTTTGTTTCTTTGTTGAGATGTGGACGAGGGCCGATAGGTGTTTGTCCGAGCGAGGTCGAGCACAATCTTTCCTTAAATCGCAGCTAAGGGCCGGTAGGTGTTTATTCGAGCTGGATCGAACATAACCTTTTGTTAAATCGCGGTCGAGGGTTGGTAGGTGTTTGTTCGAGCGGGGTTGAACATGACGTTTCATTAAATCTTGGCCAAGGGCCGGTAGGTGTTTGTTTTAGAGGGGTCGATCATAACCTTTCATTAAATCGCGGCCGAGGGTCGGTAGGTGTTTGTTCGAGCAGGGTTGAATATAACCTTTTATTAAATCGCTATCTAGGGCCGGTAGGTGTTTATTCGAGCGGGGTTGAATATAACCTTAACACGAAAAAGGTGTGCTGACAAGCGCAGGTTTGATATTGCTTTGACATTGTTGCTTTGGTTACATACTTGGAGAAAATTATAGATTTTGGGTGTTGGCTGACGTTCTAGTCCCCCGGTCTATCTAGTCCCTTCATTAGTTGACTTGGAGAGCATTGAGAGGTCGGAAAATGAAATAGTAACCACGATCCTATCCTTGCATACTTCGACTCGAAGTGTTCCCTTCGCCGACTCGTTAAAAACCTCCTTGAGAAAACCCAAATGGGACAAAACTCAAGTGAGGGAAAAAAGAGTACGACTTAGGGGAAGCGTTTTCTCTTAGAAGTTGAAGTATTTGAGGTGGATGAGTCCAATTGATTGGTAATAGCTTTCCTTCCATTGTCTTTAATTAGAATGATCCCTTGTTTCCTTTGTCAATGATTTTGTACGGACCATCCCAATTCGTTCCCAGATTGCCTTCCCGGGGGTCTTTGCTCGCTTGAGTTTTGGCTTTCAGTATGTAGACCCCGACATTAAGCGGCTGAAACTTTGCTTTCTTGTTGTAATAGCATTCTGCTTATATTTTTTGGGCGACCATTCTTATGTATGCCATATCTCTTCGTTCGTCAATTTCGTCGAGTTACTATCTTCTACCCTCATCGTTACGCGTGCTGCTTTTATGGGAGTACCTTAGGCCGGGTTCTCTGACCTCGACAGGTATTACTGCCTTGGTCCCATAGACCAGAGAGTAGGGTTTCTCTCTTGTGCTCGTCTTCGGACTTGTTCGGTAGGCCCATAACACTACTGGTGGTATTTCCGGCCACAACCCCCTAGCGTCTTTGAGTTTTTTCTTCATGATGTTAAGTATGGATTTGTTGGAGGAGTTTTCTTGCCCGTTACCTACTGGGTGATATGCGATCGAGAGTATCCTCTTGATATTCCATTTCTCGAAGAACTCAGCAGTTTTCTTTCCTGTGAAATGGGGGTCCATTATCACAGCTGATTTCCTTGGGTTGGCCGAATCGGCAGATGATGTTTCTCCATATTAAGGTGATTACCTCATATTCCTGTATTTGGGTGAACACTCCTGCTTCCACCCATTTAGAGAAATAGTTAGTTAAAATCAAAAGGAATCGTACATTACCTCGCCCTGCTGGTAGAGGGGCCCACGATGTCCATTCCCCACTTGATGAATGGCCAAGGGAAGGTGACTTAGTGGAGGTGTTCTCCTAGTTGGTGAATTATTGGGGTGTACTTTTGGCATTGTTTGCATTTCCTTACGAAGTCTACAACGTCCTTTTTCATGGTGGGCCAATAGTATCTCGCTCGTATAAGGTATCGGACCAGTGCTCGATTTCCAGAGTGAGCGCCGCAATGGCCTTCATTGAATTGTTCAAGGACACGCTGGGTTTGGTTCGGGCCCAAACATATTGCCTGGGGCCACTGTAAGTTCTCTTATACAGGTCGCTATAAAGGATACTGTATGAGGCCTCTTGCATTCTTAATTTCATGGCCTCTTTTTTGTCTCTTGGGAGTGTTCCATCCTACAAATATGCAATAATATGATTGCGCCAGTCCCAATTTATTTTTACGATGCTTACCTCGATTTGGTCTAGTGATGAGTTGAGAAGATGGACTACGCTTTTATCTCCGGTTGTGATTCTTTTGGTAGCTGTGGCAAGTTTGGCGAGGTCATCTGCTTAGGCATTCTGCGCTAGTGAGATCTGATCAAGCTGGTGATGAGCACAAAACACACACTTAAATTCTGTTCGCTAGTCAAATATAGTATAGTATAATATCGTATCCACAAGGATTTGATTTAAACAACATTCTCGTAGTTTCTAGCTTGATTGCTATCCAAGATGATCAACAATTGAGATTTACATGATTTATAACTAAAATTAACTAAGAGTCTAAAGCTATTGACTAATAACAATCAAAACAAAGAAGGTTATCAGTGGGGGAAAATAGGGATTGATAGGATAGGTGAAATATAATTATTTGGGATTTAACTCTAGATAATTCACTTCTAATGTTCAAGTGAATCCTTCGAATTCACTCAATTATTAGTTTAAACGTTCAGCTAAAACTCCTCTCTGGATTATGTCTTAACCTCTCTAGATGAACCAATTTAAGCATGTGAAGATATGTAAGAATGCGTAGTAGATTGGTCTTTAGGAAAACCTCTTTCGATTATTCTCCTAACTAGGTTTAATCACTGATTCAACTAGCCTCTTTCGATTACTAAGAAGAATTAATGAACTCAACCAACAATAGAATACAAAGATATCACAAGTTATGCCTCTCTCGATTACATGAACAAGTGAATATAGATGCAACCGTTAAATCATCCAAAAATGCTTCAATACATAAAACTAGAGTTATAATCCACAAACAATCATCAATACACCAAATTCATCAAATCCTAAAGGGAACTACTCCATAGATATGGAGAAATTCATCACAAATAAAGTTAAAGTAGAGGAAAACATAAATTCAATCCAAACTCGGGTCTTGAGTGAAGAAGGAATGATGGAATCCTTATGCTTTTGCTTTTCCAACTCCTCCTTAGACTCGTTAGGTCGAATATGTGTCAAAAGTCCAGAAAATAACATTTTTCTATATATTTATACCAAGTAGGGTTGGGTCCAAACGAAATCACATTTTCCTAGCCGAAATAGGACATGCACTCTGTAAAAATTGCACAGGCGCGCCGCATGGGGCGACGCATCATGCGGGGCATTAGTAGGGAAATTCAGAGAGCTCAACAATTCAACTGGCAGCAAAAATACACTACTGCGTCGCACTATGCCTCGCACCCTGCGTTTCACTAGTGTAGATTTCTCAGAGTACGGCTCAAATATTTCGCTTTGACGTCCAGACTTGGTCCTCGACCCCCAAACACAATCCCGGCTTAATCCCTTGGGAGTTTACTCAGACTTCAAAGCTCCAAATAGCTCGGATTAGCTCCACAACATCTACATCACCCAGAATAACTCCTACAAGGCATAAAACACACAATAAGTGCAAAACACTACCAATTAAAGCTCAAAACAAGTGAAACGTAGTGAATTAGAGTGCAATAAGCGACTAAAATACACAATTATAGCCTACCATAAACACCCCACACTTAAACCATTCCTTTTCCTCGAGCAATCAAACTACACTTCACAATAGACATGACCTTTTTAAACAACTCTCCTAACTCATCACACAAAGAATATTTAAAATAAATTAAGCACTTTAACGTAACATCCTCGCCTCAAGATTTGACTCAAAAGCACCACGCATTTTTCACAACCCGCTCACTTACTTTAACACAGAATCAATGACATTACCTTCCCTTCATGAATCAAGTGCCGTCACACAACAATAGAGAGTAGTTCCACACACAACAAAGTTTAAGAACAATTAGGAACTCAAGATAGAAAGAATTCGCTCACTTTCAAAAACAACATTCATATGCCACTAAAGACGTACCATAGGCTTGCCCGTAGTGTACTACTCTACTAATTGAGCTCATTCAGTCAAGGATCAAGTATGACTTTAATTGGTTGTAATGTAGGCTGTGGGATGGGTAGGATACATTTAGATATAAGAGTGACTACACCTGCCTAAGCACTTTAATACATACATTTCATTATTCAAAACCCCACCCTTATGTCAAACCATAACTCCACCTTCACATCACTATACATCAACTCCCTACTTCTTTGAGCATGATTACATCAAGAAATACCACTCTCATGGAATTGTTTTCACAACTATACACTTATTTTTTTTCTTTCTTTTTCAATTCATGTGGCTCTTAATTTTTCAAACTAGTGCACCTTTATCTTTATTTCATTAGTTCCACCCAAGAGACAAACCAACCACCCCACACTTCAACTTTTACAAAGTTCATAATAATTTCAAGTGCTCACGAGAGGTAAAAGATTCAAATAGGTTGGCAATTCAAACAAATAGGTAAGGCTTGTTATGTGGTTGCCAAAGAAACAAGATTACATGCTCAGAGGGATTAACTAAGATACATAACAATTAGGTGGGTAAAAGCATATAATTGGCTCAATAAAGAAATGTCTATATCACTTCCAAGACTGAATAAAACTACTATTTTGCTTTCTAAACACACATCGCAAGTTCTAGACATCAAATGCAATGCATAGAATACATAGAACCTCACACACACATGGCACATAACTCACTCAATATCCGACTCATCAAGACACTTTAGTCAAAGAAGTTAAGCAAAGTTAAAATCATACAGTTTAGGGTACTTATACAAGAGTAAACAACTGAGCCTAAGCGTCATAACTAAAGCATTTACTATTTTCAAGGCATAATAAAGTCAAGAGACATTGCTTTTAATTAAAATCATAGCACAAGGTTTCCTACTTCTAAAAAAATGAAAACTAACTACACCTGGTTCAAATAAAACCCTTGAAACAAAACCGCGGCACAAAGAAAAACCAAGGGAGAATTTTGTGATGTTGGGCTATTTTGTTGTATTTTGTGATGTATATAAGGTTGAAAAATAATGTATACATATTGTTATTGTTTTGTTCTTGTGTTATTGGTGTTATATCGAATTGGGAGAAAGTAAAGATTATAGGGGAGATGCTGCCCGTTTTAATATAAAAAAGCTTATCATTCGTTATGCGATAATTGTACCTTTCATAACTTAATGATATTACAATTATAGTTGTTATAGATTAATGTGTGAAGAGATGAGTTCAATGTGGTTATTGGAAAGATTGTGATAAGGTATGTAGACTAAACCTTTCCTTCATTTTGGCATGATCTCGTAACTACATGTGTTTGATAACGAGACATAAAGAGAAGTTCATATTCCTGAATTTATGTACATTATCCTCGTCTCATAAGTTATCATATTCTACCTTATCGGGACTTTATATTAGTTAAGTATTGTCTTCTTCCCGTCAAGAGAGCAGAGGGTCTATACTTGAGTTTATATACAATATTGCAGTAGTTTTACCACCATCAAGCTATAATCGGTAGGCAGGCCTCTATTGGGAAACCTCTCATCAAATGGTAAGTTATATACTGAGTCTATTGTGGCCGAGCACCTATGAGCGAACCTACTACGACAGAGCAGTTATATGTACCGAGCCTTATAGGGTCGGACATCTATTTTACTTACTATATTGAGAGAGTTGGGTCAATATTAGCAGGTAAGCATATCTTTAGACAATCTTTGACTCCTAGTTACTTTCAGTTATTATATTATCAGTCTAGTTTTAGCTTTTAGTTATTCTGTTGCCTTACATACTCGGTATATTATTTCGTACTGACATCCCTTTTGCATGGGATGCTACATTTTATGCCTGCAAGTCCTGATAGATATGTCACGCCCCGACCTCAGGGTGTGCGACCGACGCTCAAACGGGATAACCCTGCCGAGCAAGCCTGCTAGATTTCCTTCTACCCAAACTCACCCATGAATAACGAGAAGATATATTTTCATTAATTAGACAATAAGTAGATCATGTATATAACACCAATCCATTACTATTAGCTACTTCATTTATAAGTCCCCAAAATATTACATTACACATCTATAGTTTAGAAGTGGAACATGTGATACAATTACAACATCTTTAGTTTGACCTTCCCAATACCAACGTACAACCCACACTATGTCTACAGAGCCTCTAACAGTTACAAAAGAATACTAGGATAGTGCCGGTAACAAGGCCCCGACTATACCTCAAAACTCAATACATGAGAAGCAAAAGATACATGACCCCGATATGAAGTGTGGCTCACCAAGTCAGCTGAGAGGAGGATGTACTGCTATCACTGATCGATGTTGCATGCTATGGAACCAGCTGCATCCATTAAAAGATACAGCTCTCCCGACAAAAGGGACGTGTGTACATGTGGAATAGTACTCATATGTAAGGTAGACAGAACAACGTATGGAAATACAATAACTCAAATAAGAGGCAAATAAATTATGCCAGGAAACTATGAAATGACCCATAGCATCACATGTCAAGTCTTATTATACTTACATCATTATGAATTTCTTTTAGGATCAAGCATGCCCTATGAACTATGCGCGGGATACAAAATATAATGTAAAAGTACCAACATGTACAAACAAGGGCAATGGAAGTGGCACCTATTGTTCGTGTTTCCTATGCGTCTCACCAGACTGTCCATAAAGTTCACATATTATATTATACACCTATGCGTTTCATAGGGTTCACATATTATATTGTACACTTATGCGTTTCATAGACCATCCATAGGGTTCACATATTATATTATACACTTATGCATTTCATAGACCGTCCATAGGGTTCACATATTATATTATACACCTATTCATTTCGTAGACCGTCCATAGGGTTTCATTCATATTATACACCTATGTGTTTCATAGACCGTCCATAGGGATTCATTCATATTATGCCCCTATGCATTTCATAGACCGTCCATAGGATTCATTATTATTATACACCTATGTATTTCATAGACCATCCATAAAATCCATTCATATTATACACCTATATGTTTCATAGATTGTCCATAGGATTCACATATTATACCATCATGCACACAACCCTATTTACACTAAAGTGACATGATTAACATTATCGTTAATGTCATAAGTTCCCATATCAATGGAATACTTCATTTTCATTCTCATCATGGATAAAAACAACTTATTACATTAACACATGCATGGCAAATCACTAAGTAGATTTCAATGGTGCATGGACCCAATTGCTTTCCTTAAGATTCATCATCATTTAGCATAGGACGTCTCTTTTCCACCTTATTATATACCTCCTTGCCATCTTAAGGTCACTAGCTAAGTTCATGATTCTTGGTGACCTAACATCAAAGTCATTTGCATTCATTATTTCAGAAGCATACACCAATAGTTGAAACCATTGGAACATACCATGCCTCATGATTCTCATTTTGGCAAGCGGCCACAGTTCATGTTCATACTATCACTTACTTGTACTAGCCATGGGTGATCATAGTACATTAATGAAATTATTATATAAAGGAGTCAAACTCATCTCATAATCTTTCACACATTCTTTCATTTTATTGGCACTATTTGCCACAAATGTAATTCCCATGCTTGGCACGATGGCCACATTTATACATCTTATACTCGCTTCTTTCACTTTCAAACATCATCATGGATCATCAACAACAAAGTATTTCTATTCAAGACTTTTAAGTCCACATGTGAGCAAATAAGAATGTTAAGCACATTGCGATTTCTTACACAATTTGGCACAATAGCTTTCATTTGGATCATGACTGGAAGTTATAACATTTAGATATGCAACCCATGCTTCGAGCACATTTTCAAATAGCACATAACATAACTACAATATTTGGAATACATATTGGGCATATATCTTTTGGACACAAGGCTTCGAAATAATCAATTTATAAAGAGCAACAAAGGACTTACAAGGATATCGTGAGGTTCAATTCTAAGAGAAGAGTTTAGCCAACATACCTCGCTTTGAACTTTCCTTAATTCACTACACCATTCTGGAAATCCTAGCAACTTTGATCTATTCAAAGATATGGTCAAATTGAACACAAATTAGGGAGGAGTTCATGTTTTCAGCTCATTTGAGCATTTTATCAAATACTAGGTGGGCATTATTATTACTAGCTTCCTATGGAGGATTTCCTTCACCCCACAACCCAAGGTCTACCCATTTGAGTTCAACTACCTTCCCATAACTCATGAATGTACATGCATGCATAAACAACAACCATCTTCTTCAAAATCTTCCTCCCCGTTACCTATTCCAAACAAAATTTTGTAATTGAGGGTTAGGGCTAGAATATTACCTCTTGGTTGAAGACCTTGTGAGATTTTCCTGTTGAATTTCAAAGCTTAGACAAGGATTGATGAACAACATACTTGGGCCTTTCTCCTCTCTTTCTCTAGAACACTCTCACTTCTCTCTAAAAATATCAGATATTTGCTCCAAAACGAGCTTCAAGGGCTTTTAATCAAATAGGGGTCGGGTTACAAAATCAGAAAATGGACCCTACGATCTCAACTCTACCGTCGCAGAATGCACCGCGGATCACGTTTGCATTCCGTAAACTGGACCGCAAATGGTCCTCCAAATCTGGGCTGGTCTGGACAGGTTTGCAGTAGATATGCGATCCGCAGACCACTTATGCAACTGCAGAGTGGATCACAGAATCACTCTCCAAATTTCTTTATGCCATGTCTGCAACAGAAGTGCGGACCGCGAAACAACTATGTGATCGCATAATGGGCCGGAGAACAACCTTCAAAATTCAACAAATTGTCTGCTCAACTCTGCGATGATTATGCATGTTTAGTTTGGTATTGCTGGTTGTGGACGTTCATGGCGGCCTCGTTGACCTATACAGTTATGTATATGAGCTTTTGGGTATGTTTACCCCTCTGATGAGAGAGACATTATTTTCAAATGATTCATAATATGGCCTCATCGGCCTATTACAGAGTGGTACGCTCGAGCCTAGTATGGCATTGGGTGCCGGCCACGCTTCTTCAAGTTTGGGGCGTTACATGGGACCTCGAGTACGAGTTCCAGTCCGTACCCTAATGCGTTGGATGTGCCACTGGTATAGAGGACCGAGAGGTCTTGTGTTTGGAGGGCAACTTGGATGTCTTCCCTTTCTACTTCATGCATTATTTTTGCATTGAAGGCGGTTATGAAGTCGGCGAGCACTTGTGAATTTATCGCCGTTTACGACTGGTATGTCATATCTTGCTCGCTTAGCTCGATGGCCCCTTAGGATAACCTCCCCAATAGATCGGATTTATGCAAAATTCTCCTCATGGGAAAGGTCATGACGACCGAGATGGGGTGGGATTGGAAATAGGGTCTAAGCTTCAGTGAAGCTACGACCTGGGCCAGAGCCAGTTTATCGAGGTTTGGGTAGCTCCTCTTGGCGTCGATGATCGTTTTTCTAATGCAATAGATTGGAGACTATGTACCTTTGTTTTTGCGGATCAAGACTTCGCTTACTGCTACCTCATAGACGGGTAGATAGACGAGGAGTTACTCCCCAGGTTCGGGTTTTAAAAGCAGGAGCGGTGATTATAGGTATGCATTTAGTTCTCGCAGAACATGGACACACTCGAGAGTCCATTCGAGGCCATTGTCCTTCTTGAGTATGCCAAAACATTTATGACATCTATCCGATGACTGTGAGATGCACCTTGATAGGGCGTTGATACGACCAGTCAACCTTTGGACATGATTTTTGGTAGTTAAGAGTTTCGGTATCCCCTCGATAGCTTTTATTTGGTCAGGGGTGACCTCGATCCCTCGCTGCGATTCCAGGAAACCAAAGAACTTTCCCGAGGCTATGCCAAATGCGAGTTTCTCCAGGTTCAACTTCATTCCGTATCGTATGAGTTTGTCGAAAGGTTCTTTCAAGTGATCGTTGTGATCCTGTACCCTTTCGAACTTGACCAACATATCGTCTATATATACCTCCATGTTCTTACTGAGCTGGTCGTTGAACATATTTGTTACCAATCTTTGATAAGTAGCCGCCGCGTTCTTTAATCCAAATGGCATGACCCTATAGCAATATGTTCCTTGGTGGGTGATGAACGTGGTACTCTCTTGATATTCTTCCTCCGTAAGAATTTGATTATAGCTTGAGTAAGTGACCAAGAGACTCAATAGTTCATGCCCGGTTGTTGCGTTGATGAGTTGGTCAATATGGGGTAATGGGAATGAATTCTTCAGACATGATTTGTTCAAGTCTGTGAAATTCACGCACATCCATCATTTCCCATTTTCCTTTTGACCATCAGTACGTTGGCAATACACTTGGGGTACTTCGACTCCCTGATGGAGCCATTTTTAATAGTTTTCCCACCCCATCGCAGACTGCATCATTGATGGCAGAGTTGAATTTGTGCCTGACTTGCCTTACTG
>AWOL01S0007857.1:46425-59413 GCA_000715115.1 Nicotiana otophora
AATGGGTCAACATTAATTTGGGTGTAGCTATTTCCTTTGGGATGCCTGGCATATTTGCATGGCTTAAAGCAAACAAATTTGCATTAACTATTAAGCATTGACTGAATTTACCTGGTTCTCGGAGTATTCAGTCGATGTAGGCCTTCTTACTATGGTTGTTAAGGTCCAATTAAACAGGGTCGAGGTCTTCTATGGTTGAACCTGCAGCCTCGACCGTGTCAGAATCCATGATGACGTCCTCAGTCTCTTCTTCCTTAGATCTAGACCATGTTGATTACTATGCCATTTTTCTTTTCTTTTTTCTGTTGGGTAGTGGTGTTGTCCAAGTAAATGCGGTAGCATTCCGGGATATGCATTGTCCCCTGTGTACGCTGAATATCCCCCATGTAGTTGGGAATTTAATTACTTGGTATAGGCTGAATGGGATGACTCTCATGGGGTGTATCCATAGTTGTCCCACTATGGTGTTGTACGCAGTGGCCTGGTCCATGATGTGTAATGTCATCTCAAGAGTCACGACGCCAGACAAGACAGAGAGTGTAATTTCCCCATATGTCCGCTCAACTACATTATTAAATCTGGTTAGCGTGATGCAGCGCGACACTATATTATCCTTGAGCCTCATTTGGATAAAGACTCGAGGATAGATAATGCATGCTCACTTCCATTGTCCACCATGATGCATTTGACATCGATATCTAAAATGTACAAAGTAATAACTAGGGCATCATTATGAGGGAAAGTCAAACTGTCTGCATCCGACTCATCGAAGATGATACTTTTTTCGAGTCCGTCGTACTGTTCGCGGGTGATAGACCGCTTGAGCTTGTGAGTGGTGGTGAAATTCAGGCCATTGATAAAGGTGTTGTTACTGCCGCCGATGATCATATTGATGGTACGAGCTGGCGATGGCGGCTTTGGCAGGCTTTGATGTTCACGTCCTCTAAAGAAGTTGGTCCTCCACTTATCGCTTAACAGCTCTTTGAGGTGCCCTTGCCGTAACATGTTTATTAATTCCTGGTGGAACTCACAGAGGGTGTCGAATTTTCTGGTGTTCGGGACTGATCTCATCTTCAGCGGCCACTTCACTTTTGTTCCGAGTTTCTGAAGAGCGTAGATAATTTCTGTAGGCGATATGCAAAAATTATGAGCCGATAATAAAGGAGACATACCTCTTTTGTTCTGATGAGTCCCTATCCTTGGCCTGGATGGGCCTTATTCATAGATGAGGGAGGTTGCAGCGGCCACCCTGACATATAGTTGGTGCCGTTCCCTATTAGGTCGCGGAATCGGATGATCTCTACTGGTATTGTCTCTTCATTCTTTTCTATATTTGGCTTGTACCGAGGTTAGCCGGTGAGTTGGTCCGTTGAGATCATCCTCATATGCTCGGACCTCGGCACAATTAGCATTGTGGATTTCGTCCCAAGTGGTTGGAGGATACTTCATCAATCGGCTCAACAGTTTTCTAGTTGCTCCTGTACCCTCCCTACTCAGCTCATTCTGAAAAGCTGTGACCGCCATCCTTTTGGATATGTTTGGCAGAGTAAACTTTACTCTATTGAACTGGGCGAGGAAGTCCCCTATTCCCTCTCCTAAGGACTTCTTAATAGTAAATATGTCATTTACTCTTGCTTCGGCCTTCTTGGCTCTGGCATGGGCGGTTACGAACCTATCGGTCATTTCGTTGAAAGTTTCTATAGAGCGGGCTAGTAGCTGTGAATACCATGTTAATTCCCCTCCTGTAAGAGTTTTGCCAAACTTCTTCAGCAAAATAAAGGACACTTGTTCGTTGGCGAGGTCGTTGCCTTTCATGGCGGTGATGTAGTGAGTCACATGATCTTCAGGATTGGTTGTTCCGTCGTATATCCTGAGGTAGGGTGGCATTTTGAAGGTCTTTGGTATGGCGTGCGAGGTTGTGTCATCACTGTATGACTGCTCTACGAATCTGTTGGCGTCCCTTTTCAGTAGCAGTTTAGGAGCGCCCGGTATCTTGTCAACTCATTCTTGGTGCTCTTTCATCTGGTCTCGGAGTGCCTTATTTTCATTCTCCATTTCATCCATCCTCTTTAGAATGGCAGCGAGGGCGTTGTCATCTCCACTTTCAGTAACATTGTGAGTTATATTTGTTATTGGAAGGAGGGGTCAGTTTCACTGCTCGTCTGTTGATTGTATCATGCAAGCCCTTGCGGTTTCTGTAGTTACACCTAGAGCGGGCTTGTTGAGGACGCTCGATAGCATGCCAGTCAACCATGCTTCGAGGAGTTTTTTCACAACTGGGGGTGTCCCTTTTTCTGCGGACATAGAGGCCCTTTTTTCACTGGGTTTTGTTATGTTGTAGTATGGGGGAGGCGACCTCTCTCGCCTAGGGGACGTGTTGGGCATCATGTCCTCATATACTGTTTCACAACTTTCGTTGATTACATTCATGAGGTTGGTTGGGAAGTCACTTGTTATTTTTGTCCTTTCTCCTTAGTTACCCGCCCTATAGAGTTTTGTATACACAAAGAAAGAAGATCTCGGGATTTTTAACGTTAGTGACTTGCGTTTATTGTAGATCTAGAGGAAACTAAATATTTAACTAAGAAATTCCGATAGACGACGTCAAATTGTTTGACCAAAAAATAAAGATTTGGCGGCCACTTCACCTTCGTTCCAAATTTCACTAGAGCATAGACTATTTCTGTAGGTGATACACAAATGTTGTGAGCAAATAATATGAAGGCATACCAGTCTCGTTCCGGTGAGTCTCTGTCCTCTGCCTGGATGGGCCTTCTTCATAGTGGAGGGAAGGTGGGGTGAGGGCCCTGACATATGGCTGGTGTCATTCCTTATTTGGTCGTGAGACCAAGTGATCCCTCCTGATGTTGTCTCATTATTCTTTTCTAGACTCTGCTTGTACCGAGATGAGTCGATAGGTTGGTCTGTTGAGGTCGTCCTCATCTGCTTGGACTTTGGTACAGTAAGCATTATGGATCTCATCCCAAGTGGTTCTAGGATATTTTATCAATCGGCTCAGCAATTTTCTTGTTGCTCTCGAATCGTCTCTACTCAACATGTTCTGAAAATCCGCGACTGCCATTCCCTCGGACTCGTTCGGCAGGGTCATCCTTATCATGTTGAATCAGGAGAGGAAGTCCCTCTCCCAAGGACTGCTTGATGGCGAATATGTCGTTTACTCTTGTTTCGTCCTTCTTGGCTCTAGCATGCGCCTTTATGAACTTATCGGCTATTTCCTCGAAGGTTTCTATGGAGCGGGCTAGTAGTTGTGAGTACCATGTTAATGCTCCTCCCTTAAAGTGTTTGCCAAACTTCTTCAGCAAAATAGAGGACACCTGTTCCTTGGTAAGGTCGTTGCCTTTCACGGTGGTGACATAATGAGTCACGTGATCTTCGGGATTGGTCATTTCGTCGTATATCCTGAGGTAGGGCCGTATTTTGAAGGTCTTTGGTACGACATGCGGAGCTTTTTCTTCACTGTATGGCTGCTCTATGAACCGGCCAGTGTCCCTCTTTGGAAATAGCTTAGAATCACACAGTATCTTGTCGACTCGTTTTTGGTATTCTTTCATTTAAGTCCTAAGGGCTTTGTTTTCATTCTCCATTTCTTCCATCCTTCGTAGAACAATGTCGTAGAGATCCGCAACTGGCCAAGCTTCATTGAGAAGTTCAAGGTTGGCTTTCCCTTCGATAGGTAACTTTCCTTATTGTCCCATAGTCGTTCCATTTTTTGTTGTATGCCGACTTGTTTTGCTGACTTTGACTTTTGTTTCTTTTTTAGGAAGGGGATCTTCTAGAAGAAGTCGAGCACCGATGGTATCCTTTCAGAGGAAGGCTGATACCCCTTCGGTTTCGGCCCCTATTGCGATTACTATCATTTCTGTGCCGAGCCCTTCCTCGGCTGCAGCAATCTAAGAGCCCGCCCCTGTTCCGTCCTCTGCTTATGCTCTTTTCACTGGACGACATTCTGATGCCTCGCAAGAGGAGGACCGTAGATGTAGGAGGAGAAAGGCTGGTAGCCGTCAATTTGGAAGAGGGTGATTTTGTTCTCCGAGAGACGGCCACAGTACATATTGGAGAGAGGACCGAGGTGGGCTCTGAGGTCCCGCACTTGGATGAGCTGATCATGGGTATATCGATGCGTCCCTCGGGGGAGGCGGTCTTAGGAGGGATGCATGATTACGACCTTACACTTTCGAGGCAAGAGGATGCCTCGTCTTCTTGGTTCACAGTGGATGTCCCCTCTGCGGCTGATGACAGGGAGAATGTCATTGCTGAAGAGGACGTCGGATATGACTCCGATATGGATCTGGACGAGTTAAGAATGATCGACGAGGGGCTTACTCAACTTGAGGTAAGGTTGGAAGGGGTCTCCAGGACTATTTCGATCCCAATGGATCACAATCTTCTTGTAAACACCGAGGAAATAGTCCCTTCCCTCGGTTCTCTTTGTTCAGAAATTGAGGGTACAACCCTCGAGACGATAAATGACAGCACCCTATTGACTAACATTGCTGGTCTTGCTCTCCGGGTAAGAATAACTGTTGTCTGTCCTTTTCCTTACTTTTTAGTTTCTTTCGTAAGCTCTAATTTCTTTTCTTCATTTTGCAGACGGTTATTCTGGAGATCGAGAATGCTCGTCATGATAAGAAACGTAAAGATATTTACGTGAAGTTTAAGTACAAGTATTTTAAATGTCTTGCAAAGTATCGGGAGCTCCGGTGTCGGCTCCGTGAATGTGGTGATGTGTGCCAACTGAGGGGGACTTGAAGAGGGACGAGGAGCTGATGTGAGTTGTGGAGAAATGTAGCATCTCAGAAGGGACATTGAGGAGAAAATAGGAGGCGCTTGAACTAAGATAGGGCGTAGAATCCCAATGCAGTAATCAACTAGCCCAAGTGGTCTTGCTGCGAGGCCAACTTGAAGAGTGCCAATTCAGGGCGGAGCCTCTTAGTGGCGATGTTGATGAGAAACAGTAGAAGCTAGACAAGGCGAAGTCTGCTCGGTCAGAGGCTTAGAGGAGGGTGGATTCCCTTAAAGTGCCAAACCGAACTGTTTGTTCTACGCGAGAAAATGACTTGTTGATAACGACTCTTACAGAAGAACGGCTTGATGAAAGGATTGGGGAGTTAGAGAAAAAGACCTTTGATCTTTATGATCGGGTTTCCGCTCAGGAGGCCGAGAATGCCAAATTACTTGCATGGGCTTCTTTATCTACAAATTCTAGATTCCCCTACATTCCTTGTGAGCTGTATGAAGAGTGGATCCACGCTGGAGCCTGATTGTATGCGCTTCGTGAGCTGCATGTGGCGAGTTTCGTTCTTGCCGCAGATTTGGAAGAGGCTCGGGTTACTTGTGGTTACAAACCGGCTGCGCCTCGTCCTGGAGAGAATGATGTGGATGGTGATAATGGTGTATATCTCCTTTAGGATGAGGCCTGGTATGATTCTATGTATCCTTCGGGGGTATAGGGAGAGGTCATTAAAGATCGGACCAGGGAGGATATCATAGGTCGTGATAGCAGTGGTCTGCAGTAGTTTGTTTCTATAACTTTTCTTTTTGTGTATTTTTGCTATTGTCTTCAAGAGCCTTTGTAAGAAACCTTAGAATTAATATCAAAGTTGGTGTTTTGCTTTCATTTCCACCTTTCTTATTTGTCGTGGTTTGTTTCTGTACTTTGCATGTTTTGCTCCTTCATACTTTTGTTGTCGTCCTTGTATATATCGAAGTTTATTGAAATGTGGTCGAGGGATGATAGGTGTTATTCGAACTTGGTCAAATGTTTACCTCTTTAAATCGCGACCGAGGGCCAATAGGTGTTGTTCGAACTTGGTCGGACTTATACTTTTATTAATCATGACCGAGGGCCGGTAGGTATTGTTCAAACTTGGTCGAACTTATCCTCTTATTAATCACGGTAAGGGCCAGTAGGTATTGTTCGAACTTAGTCGAACGTAACCTTTTATTTATCACGATCGAGGGCCGGTAGGTTTTGTTCGAGTGGGGTTGAACATGACCTTTTGTTAGTTGCAACCGAGGGCCGGTAGGCGTGGTTCGAGCGAGGTCGAACATAACCTTTCGTTAATCATGGCCGAGGGCTGATAGGCATTATTCGAGCAGGGTCGAACATAACCTTTTGTTAATCGCGGCCGAGGGCCGATAAGTGTTGTTCGAGCATTGTCGATCATAACCTTATGTTAATCATGTCTGAGGGTCGATAGGTGTTATTCGAGCAGAGTCAAACTTAAACTTTTGTTAAGGTGCAACCGAGTGCCGATAGTTGTTATACGAGCTGGGTCGAACTTAACCTTTTGTTAAGGTGCGACCAAGGGCCGATAGGTATTGTTCAAACTTGGTCGAACTTAACCTTTTGCTAAGGAGGTCTTGATAAACGTAAGTTTTTATTAGTTTGACGTTGTGGCTCAGATTATATAATTAGAGAGAGTTATAAATTGTGGGCATTGGCTGGTGTTCCAGTCCTAGTCCCAGTCCCGATCTATATAGTCCCTTCATTGTTCGACTTGGAGAGTATTGAGGAATGGGGTAATGAAGGATAAAAACAGTCCCGCCCTCGCATACTTCGACTCATAGTGTTCCTATTGTCGCCTCGTTACAAACCTCCTTAAGAACCCTAATGGGACAAAACTCAAGTAAGAGAAAAAGAGTATGACTTGGGGACACTTCTTCCCTTAGAAGTTGAAGTATTTAAGGTGGATGATGTTCCAATTGCTCGGTAGTGCTTTCCTTCCATTGTCTCTAGTTGGAACGAACCCTTGTTTTCTTTGGCTGTAATTTTGTACGGGTCGTCCCAATTTTTTACCAGCATGCCTTCTCATGGGTCTTTTCTCGCTTGAGTTTTGGCTTTAAGTACGTAGACCCCGACTTTGAGCGGTCGGACCTTTGCTTTCTTGTTGTAATGATGTTCTTCTTGATGCTTTTGGGAGACCATCTTTATGTATGCCATATCTCTTCGTTCATCGAGTTCCTCCCTTCTACTCTCATCATTACTAGTACCGCTTTCGTGGGAGTACCTTAGGCTAGGTTCTTCAATTTCAACTACTTTGACTGCTTCGGTCCCATAGACCAAAGAGAAGGGCGTTTCTCCTATGCTCATCTTCGAAGTAGTTCTATACGCCTATAATACTTTTTGCAGTATCTCCCGCCACAATCTCTTGGCATCTTCAAGCTTTTTCTTCATGATGTTTAATATGGACTTGTTGGAGGATTCTTCCTGTCCGCTACCCGTTGGGTGATATGGGGTAGAAAGTATTCTCTTAATATGCGATTTCTCAAGAATTCGACAGTTTTCTTTACCGTGAAGTGGAGTCTATTGTCATAAATGATCTCCTTAGGTAGGCCGAATCGGCAGATGATGTTCCTACATACAAAGGTGATTACCTCTTGCTTGCGTATTTGGGCGAAAACTCTTTCTTCCACCCATTTAGAGAAATAGTCAGTTAAAACTAATAAGAATCGTACATTACTTCGCCTTGATGGGAGGGTGCCCACGATGTCCATTCGCTACTTGATGAACGACCACATAGAGGTTACTAAGTGGAGGTGTTCGCCTGCTTGGTGAATCATTGGTCCATACTTCTGGAATTGTTCGCATTTCTTCACAAATATTGAGGCATCCTTTTTCATAGTGGGCCAATAGTATCCTACCCGTATGAGGTATCCGACGAGTGCTCGATTGCCGGAGTGAGCACCACAATGGCCTTCATGTACTTCTTCGAGGACGTGCTGGGTTTGGTTTGGACCCAAGCATTTAGCCAGAAGGCTGCTGTAAGTCCTCTTGTACACGTCTCTATGGAGGAGACTGTATCCGGCTTCTTGTATCCTTCATTTCTTGGCTTCTATTTTATCGTTTGGGAGTGTACCGTCTTGCAAATAGGCAGTAATACAATTGCGCCAATGCCAAGTTAAGCTTACAGATCTTACCTCGATTTGGTCTAGTGATGAGTTGAGGAGGTGGACTAAACTTTTATCCTGGTCGTGATGCTTTTGGTAGCTGCGACCAACTTGGCGAGGGCATCCGCTTCAGCATTCTGTGCATGCGGGATCTTGTCGAGCTGGCATTCATCGAATTTGGGCAACCGCTTACAGATCTCGGTCTAATATTTTTTCAATATTTATTCTTTGATTTGGAAAGTCCTTGTGACGTGGTTGACTACGAGTTGAAAATCACAGCGAAGTTTCAACCGCTTCGCCCCATACTTGAGTGCTGGCCTCAATCCTATAATTACGACATCATACTCGGCCTTGTTGTTAGTTGTATCTGGGCATCTTATGGACTAGCGAATTACTTCTCCTTTAGGGACCTCAAGCACGAGTCCCAGTCCGTATCCGAAAGCGTTGGATGCGCCGTCGGTGTATAGGACCTAGAGGTCTTGTGTTTAGAGAGAAGCTTAGATGGCTTCCTTCTTGTCTTCTGGCATTATCTTTGCGCTGAAGTCTCCGACGAAGTCGGCGAGCACTTACAACTTTATCATCGTTCACGGCTGATATGTGATTTTGTGCTCGCTTAGCTCGATGGCCCACTTGGCCAGACTCCCCGATAGCTCTGGTTTATGCAAAATTCCTCTTAGGGGATGGCTCTCATGGGATGTATCCATGGTCATCCTACTATGACATTGTTCGTGGTGGCCTGCTCCATGATATGGAATGTTGTCTCCAACACTACGCCGTCGGCCAAAAAGGGGAGTGTAATTTCTCCCGATGTCCGCTCAATTGCATTATTAAAACCGATTAGTGTGGCACTATCTTATCCTAGAGTCTCATCTGGGTGAGGACTCGGGGATGGATATTTCATGCTCCACTTCCATCGTCCACCATGATACATTTGACATCAGTGTGTAAAATGAGCAAAGTAATGATGGGAGTAGCATTTTGAGGGAAAGTCAAACCATCGGCATCTGACTCGTCGAAGATGATACTTTCTTCGAGTCCGTCATACTGTTCGCGGGTGATAGATCGTTTGAGCTTATGAGTGGTGGTGAATTTAACGCCCTTGATGGAGGCATCGTCACTGTCGCCAATGGTCATGTTGATAGTACGAGCTGGTGATGGTGGCTTCGGTGGACCTTGGTGTTTACGTCCTCTGGCAAAGTTATTCCTTCCATTGTTGCTCAACAACTCTTTGAGGTGTCCCTGCCGTAACAGGCTTACGACTTCTTGTCTGAGGGCGATGCAATCTTTTATTTTGTGTCTGCATTCTTGGTGGAACTCTCAGAAGGCATCGGATTTTCCGGTTCTCGGATCGGACCTCATCTTTGGCGGCCACTTCACCTTCGTTCTGAGTTTTTCCAGAGTATAGACTATTGATGTAGGTGATACATAAAAATTGTGAGCCGATAATAAGGGGCATACCTCTCTCGTTTCGGTGAGTCTCTATCCTCGGCCTAGATGGGCCTTCTTTATAGATGAGGCAAAGTGGGGCAGGGGCCCTGACGTATGTCAGGTGTCATTCCCTATTTGGTCGTGACCGGGTGATCCCTCCTAATGTTGTCTGTTCGTTCTTTTCTGGACTCGACTTGTACCGAGATGAGCCGATGGGTTGGCCTATTGAGGTCGTCCTCATCTGCTCGGACTTTGGCACAATAAGAATTATGGATCTCATCCCAAGTGATTCTAGGATATGTCATCAATCGACTCAGCAGTTTTCTAGTTGCTCTCGAACCATCTCTACTCAACCTATTCTAAAACGTCGTGACCGCCATTATATCAGACCCATTCTGCAGGGTCATCCTTACCTTGTTGAATCAGGTGAGGAAGTCCCTCTTCCAAGGACTGCTTGATGGCGAATAGGTCATTTACTCTTATTTCGGCCTTTTTGGCTCTGGCATGCGGCGTTACAAACTTATCGGCCATTTTCTCGAAGGTTTCTATGGAGCGGGCTGGTAGCTGTGAGTACCATATTAATGCTCCTACCTTAAAGGTTTCGCCAAACCTCTTCAGCAAAATAGAGGACACTTGTTTCTTGGTGAGGTCATTGACTTTCACGGCGGTGACATAATGAGTGACATGATCTTTGGGATCGGTCATTCTGTCGTATATCCTAAGGTAAGGCAGAATTTTGAAGGTATTTGGTATGGCATGTGGGGCTGCTTCTTTATTGTACAGTTGCTCTACAAACCGACAAGCTTCCCTCTTTGGCAATACCTTAGGAACGCCTAGTATCTTGTCGACTCGTTCATGGTGTTCTTTCATTTGAGTCCTGAGTGCTTTGTTTTCATTCTCTATTTCTTCCATCCTTCTTAAAACAACGGCAAGGTTGTTGTCACATGCATTGTTAGTAATGTTGTGAGTTATTTATGGTGTTGGAGCGTCTGGTCGGTCACCATGTTCGTCTTCTTCTTGTACTGTATAGGTTCTTGCAGTCTTTGTAGTCATGCATGGAGTGGGCTTGTTGAGCACGCTCACTACCGTATCAGTTAGCCATGCTTCGAGGAGCTTTTTCATGGCTGGTGGCATCCCTTCTTCTGTGGACGTGGAGACCTCTTTCCTATTTGGTTTTGTTATACTACAATGGAGGGAGGCGACCTATCGCGCCTGGGGGAGGTAGTGGGCGTCACGTCCTCGCCTAATTTCTCACAACTCTCGCTGATAGGGTTCATGAGGTTGTTAGGGAAGTCACCCATTACTTTAGTCATCTCTCCTTGGTTACCTGCCATGTAGGTTTTTGTACGTGCAAAGAAAGAGAAAGATCTTGGGGTTGTGAGGTTAGTGACTCCCATTAGCTGTAGATCTAAAGGAAACTAAAAAATTAACTAAAACATCCCCATAGATGGCGCCAAACGGTTTGACCAAAATATAGATTTTGGCTCAGCCAACTAGATTTGTATAAAGGATAGTTAATCTTAGTTAAAAATAATATCCAAAAGATAAAGCTACCATTATCAAGACAAAATAACTAGTATATATTTTTCGGATAGTACAGTAAGACCTATTTATAACAACATCCCTATATAACAGCCATTCACTATAAAAGCCTGGTTGTTCTCAGAACCGATTTTTTATGTTATATTTTACCTCTATAACAGCTTTCTACCTATAACAACAACATCCGTCTTTATGACAGACGCTCTTTATAAAATTACCCCTCTATAACAGCCATGCAGATTTTCTAAGATTATGATTAATAATAATTCTAAATATTTTAATCAAATATTTTTAACTTTAATATAAAACTTATAATATAAATATATATCTTAAAGATAACAGTACGTTCCATGAAAATATGCACATTATTATTATTATTATTATTATTATTATTATTATTATTATTATTATTATTATTATTATGTTTTTTTGAAGATCTTCAAATGATATATTTTCATTAGAAAAATGCCAAATGATACTTAAAAGATTTATTTATACTTTTTGAAGATATGCATATCATTCTTTTTTATTTGAAAATCTACACATGATATATTTTATATTGGACAAATTCCAATTATATATAAACATAATACATTCATATTTTTTTAAGATATGCACATCATAATTGTTTCATTTGAAGAGATTTGCACGTGATACTGTTTTGCTGAAAGTTTGGATGCAAATCTTCACTGATTCAAGAGTTATACCGCAAGTAAGAGACTGAAATCTATGAAACAAGCTACAGTTATGGAGTTCTTCCATTAATCTTGAAAGATTTAATTGTGTGCCTTAGGGTTTAAATGGTTTTACGTTTAGTTATGAATTTTCTTTAATAATGTGTTAGATTTCTTTAGCATTTAATTCGTGAAATATTCATATTTTTTGAGATTTTGAATTTAAATATTTTTTTACCTTTATTGTAATATTAAAAAAGGAAACCAAATTGGATAAGTTTTGTCTATAACAGCCAAAATATATTCAAACACCAAATGTTGTTATAGGTATATAACAACCATTCACTATAAAAGCCAAAATATGTCGGAACAAACGATACTGTTATAGAGAGATTTGACTGTAATGAATATAAGCAATGATAACAATATTCAATGGTCCAAGAAGATGGAATATGGCATTAAATAGCAATAAATAACAGTAAATGATATTTTAGTAAATAAAACGTGTGAGTCACCCGAAAAGGGATGAGATCAGTGGTTGTTCTTTCTGACAATGATGAATGATTGATAAGCCTTTAAACACTTAAGTTGTTCTTGGATCCGGTGGAAATGTTAGACAAGAATCTAAGCAAAAAAGGTTGTTTTTGTATGCTTGCAATATGATCAGATTCTCTCTATAAAATCAATGTGTTTTTCACAAAGTAAATATCTCATGTCCCTTATCATTGTGTCTTTTTCTATTTATAGGGAACATGTTCATAGAAACCTTAATAGTACAAGTGTAGAGAATATCCACTAGATTATTCTCTTTAATGTCCTATCTTGAAACTAGCTGTTATAACTCTGTCAAGGATGTTCGACCTTGACATCGATCTTTGATGAATCCTCGACCTTAATCCTTGCTGACTTCTTGACCGCAACCTTCATTGTTTCTAGAGCCATTTCTACTCTGGTAGGATTTCTATTAGAGTCGCATTGGTGACACATGGCGACATGTGAATGCCTCATTAATGCCATCATGACTTAAGTATATTAGAGATAAGTTTTGACCCATACTATACTCTTCATTTCTAATATAACTAGATAATATACTCAGATGGAATTGGTGGCATCCTCCCATATTTACTTATCAAAATAGAAAATAAAAAGTGGTGTTCTCCTAATTTAAACCCCTATTTATTACCATAAAGGGAAATTAGAAATTGTACTTTGTCTGCACGGTTCTTTGACATGTTTACATTTTAAACAAAATTGAATTTAAAGAGAGTCCACATTTGCTATGACTAGTTCTGCTATAGATATATCAACAACATTACATACTGCATCCAACATACTAGTTGTTACAGGGTCAATTTGTTTTTCGTTTTGACACTACACGACAGTTACACAATAATGACTCTGCCCTCTTCCTCCCCCCCCCCCCCCCCCCCCCC
>AWOL01S0007857.1:66312-104921 GCA_000715115.1 Nicotiana otophora
GTCACTACTGCTCAGTCTTTATTTATTGTTGTTACTTACTGAGTTGGCGTACTCACGTTACTCCCTGCACCTTGTGTGCAGATTCATGTGTAGCTGGACACGATAGCGGTTATTGATTATTCTGGTTGCAGATTTTCTTGGAGATAGCAAAGTAGCTGTTTGGCGATCGTAACCCCTGCTCTTCTCCCTCTTATCTTCCTCTAGTTGTATTTAGCTATTTTCCAGGCTGAGTTAGCCTTGATATTGTTAGAAAGATTGTAGTAGATGCTCATAACTAGTGACACCCCGATGTCAGGCTTTTTCTTCCGCACTTTTATGAAGGTTATTATGTTAAATAACATTGAAATTATTTTTGAAATAAAAATATCGGTTTGTTTTGGAAATGAGTCGGCTTGCCTAGTTCCACGATAGGCGCCATCACGACAGGGGTTAGTTTGGGTCGTGACAGATTGGTATCAAAGCCTAGGTTACATAGGTCTCACGAGTCATGAGCGGGTTTAGTAGAGTCTTGCGGATCAGTACGGAGACGTCTGTACTTATCTTCGGGAGGCCGTAGAACCTTTAGGAAACTCCACATTCTTGAATTCTTGTCGTTCCAATCTGTTGATTCTAGTGACTAAACATCTGTTGTTTCATTCTCTCACAGATGGTAAGGACTCATGCTACCTGTCAAGAGGGCCAGCCACCAGTACCACCAGCCAGGGCCGCGAGGGGTCGAGGCCGCGTAGAGGCCGTGGTAGGGATAGAGGTGCAGCCCGTACAATAGCTGGGGCACCACCTGCGCCTATTGTGATTCCAGGCCTTCAGGAGGCCCTAGCTTAGATTCTGACAGTGTGTACTGGCCTTGCTCAGACGGTCTCTATCTCGACGGCCACATCCACTTCTCAGGCTAGGGGAGGCACTCAGACTCCCGTCGCTCGCACACCCGAGCAGCTTATTCAGGGGCTTCAGACACCGGAGGCACCACCAGCCCAACTGGTTACAGTTGCTCAGGATTATGTGGTTCCTACTATGCTTGAGGATGATTAGCGTAGGTTGGAAAGGTTTGGGAGACTCCAGCCACCACCTTTCAGTGGCGCAAAGAGAGAGGATGTTTAGGACTTTTTGGACAGGTGTCAGAGGATACTTCGTACTGTTGGTATTTTGGAGACTTGTGGGGTCTCATTCACTACCTTTCAGTTTTCTTGGGCTGCAGTCAGATGGTGGGATACTTACGAGAGGCGTAGGCCTATTGGCGCAACACCCCTTACTTGGCTGCAGTTCTCCATGGTCTTTTTTGAGAAGTTTGTGCCTCGATCCCGTAGAGAGGAGCTGCGTAGATAGTTTGAGCGGCTTCGCCAGGGTGATATGTCTGTGATGCAGTATGAGATGCAGTTCTCCGAGTTGGCCTATCATGCGATCTGGTTGATTCCCACGGACAGGGAGAGGATCATGAGATTTATTGATGGTCTCACTTATCAGCTACAATTGCTCATAACTAGAGAGAGGGTTTCGGGTGTGAATGTTGATGAGGTTGTCAACATTGCTCGGCAGATTGAGATGGTTCGCGGTTAGGAGAGGGTTGAGAGGGAGGCCAAGAGGCCTCGTGGTCAGGGTGGATTCAGCGGTACTCCTTTTGGGGGTCAGTTCCAGCACAGTAGAGGTCGTCATTTCAGACGGGCTCAGTCAACTTGGCCATTTCATCGGGGTGCGTCATCAGGCCAAGGTTCTCAAAGTTCTCATCATGGACACTCATCACTTGGTGCCCTTCCAGCTCAGAGTTTGCCTCATGCTCCACCTGTTCAGGTCTCTTCTATGCCAGGTTCTTCTACCAGTCATCCCGGTGCTAGGGGTTCCCTTCAGTTTCCGCCACCAGCGCCAAGGAGTTGTTTTGAGTGTGGGGAGCTTGGGCATATGTGGAGACATTGTCCTCATCGTCATGGAGGTCTATCTCAGCAGAGGAGTCAGCCTCCGACTTTAGCACTTGTTACCTTACCACCTGCCCAGTCAGCTCGGGGTGGAGATCAGTCAGCTAGGGGTCGCCATAGACGGGGGAGGCAAATTAGGGGGTGGCCAGGACCATTTCTATGCCCTCCCTGCCAGACGAGATGCTATTGTTTCAGATGTTGGGATTACAGGTATTGTCTCAGTTTGCAACAGAGATGCCTCAATATTATTTGACCCTAGTTCCACATATTCATATGTTTCCTCATATTTCACCCATTTTCTAGGTATGCCCCGTGAGTCTTTAATTTCGTCTATACATGTATCTACTCTTGTGGGAAATACTATTATTGTGGACCGCGTATATCGGTCATGTGTGGTGACTATTAGGGATCTGGAGACCTAAGTGGACCTTTTGTTGCTCAGTATGGTCAATTTTGATGTGATTTTAGGTATGGACTGGTTATCTGCATGTCATGCTGTTCTAGATTGTCATGCTAAGATGGTGATGTTGGCTATGCCGGGAATTCCGAGGGTTGAGTGGAGCGGTTCTGTAGATTATGTATGAAGTAGGGTGATTTCATATTTGAAGGCCCAGTGCATGGTTGAGAAGGGTTGCCTATCTTATTTGGCTTTTGTGAGGGATGTTAGTGCAGAGACTCCTGTCATTGATTCTGTTCCGGTGGTACATGATTTTTTGGATGTGTTTCCTGCAAACCTGTCGGGCATGCCGCCTGACATGGATATTGACTTTGGTATTGATTTGGTGCTGGGCACTCAGCCCATTTCTATTCCACCGTATCGTATGGCACCTGAAGAGTTGAAGTAATTGAAAGAACAACTTCAGGAACTCCTTGATAAGGGGTTTATTCGGCCTAGTGTGTCATCTTGGGGTGCACCGGTTCTATTTGTGAAGAAGAAGGATGGTTACATGAGAATGTGTATTGATTACATGCAGTTGAACAAGGTCACAGTCAATAACAAGTATCCTTTGCCTCGTATTGATGATTTATTCGACCAGCTTCAGGGAGCGAGGGTGTTCTCTAAGATTAATTTGAGGTCTGGTTATCACCAGCTGAAGATTCAGGATTCAGATATTTTTAAGACAGCTTTCAGGACCCGATATGGCCATTATGAGTTCTTGGTGTTGTCTTTTGGACTGACCAATGCCCCGGCAACGTTCATGCATTTGATGAAAGTGTATTCCAGCCCTATTTGGACTCATTAGTTTTTGTATTCATTGATGGCATCCTGGTGTACTCTCGTAGCCAGGAGGAGCACGCTCAGCATTTGAGTATTGTATTTTAGAGATTGAGGGAGGAGAAGCTTTATGCAAAGTTCTCCAAATGTGAGTTTTGGCTCAATTCAGTAGCATTCTTGGGACATGTGGTGTCCAGTGAGGGTATTCAGGTGGATCCAAAGAAGATAGAGGCGGTGCAGAGTTGGCCTAGACCATCCTCAGCCATGGAAATTAGGAGCTTTCTTGGTTTGGCGGGTTACTACCGTCGCTTTGTGGAGGGATTTTTATCTATTACATCGCCCTTGAACAAATTGACCCAAAAGGGTGCTCCATTAAGGTGGTCGGATGAGTGTGAGAAGAGCTTTCAGAAGCTCAAGACTGCTTTGACCACAGCTCTAGTGTTAGTTCTACCATCAGCTTCAGATTCTTACACCGTGTATTGTGATGCCTCGAGAATAGGCATTGATTGTGTTTTGATGCAGGAGGGTAGGGTGATCGCCTATGCCTCGTGCCAGTTGAAGACCCATGAGAAGAACTATCTTGTCCATGATCTTGAGTAAGCAGCTATTGTTCATGCCTTGAAGATTTGGCGTCATTATCTATATGGGGTTCATTGTGAGATCTATACTAATCACCGGAGTCTGAAGTATCTGTTAAAGCAGAAGGATCTTAATTTGCGTCAGCGGAGATCGTTGGAGCTTCTTAAGGACTATGATATCACTATTTTGTACCATCCGGGGAAGGCCAATGTGGTGGCCGATGCTTTGAGTCACCGAACGGAGAGTTTGGGGAGTTTAGCATACCTTCCAGCAGTAGAGAGACCTTTGGCATTAGATGTTCAGGCGTTGACGGGCCAGCTTATCAGATAGGATATTTCGAAGCCTAGTCTAGTATTGGCTTGCGTGGTCTCCAGGTCTTCTCTTTATGGCCATATCAGGGAGCGTCCGTATGATGACCCCCTCTTGCTCGTTCAGGGTTCGGAGAGGTGATGCTAGGGATGTGACTATTGGTGATGATGGCATGCTGAGAATGCAGGGCCGGATATATGTGCCTAATGTAGATGGGATTCATTAGTTGATTCTTGAGGAGGCCTACAGCTCACGGTATTCCATCCATTCGGGTGCCGCGAATATGTACTAGGATTTGAGGCAACACTATTGGTGGAGGCGGATGATGAAGGATATCGTTGGGTTTGTGGCTCGATGTCTTAACTGTCAGCAGGTTAAGTATGAGCATCTGGGATCGGGTGGCTTGCTTCAGAGATTAGAGATCCCAGAGTAGAAGTGGGAGCGGATCACCATAGACTTTGTAGTTGGGCTCCCATGAACTTCGAGGAAGTTCAATGCTATTTGGGTTATTATGGATCGACTGACCAAGTCCGCACACTTCATTCCAGTTGGTACTACTTACTCTTCAGAGCGGTTGGCTGAGATTTACATCCGAGAGATTGTTTGCCTGCATGGTGTCCCAGTTTCCATCATTTCAGATAGGGGTACTCAGTTCACATCGCCGTTTTGGAGGGTTGTGCAGCGAGAGTTGGGTACTCAGGTTGAGTTAAGCACAACGTTTTACCCTCAGACAGACGGACAGTCCGAGCGCACTATACAGATATTGGAGGACATGTTACGTGCTTGTGTAATTGATTTTGGGGGTTCATGGGACCAGTTTCTGCCACTCGCGGAGTTTGCATTTAACAACAGTTATCAGTCAAGTATTTAGATGGCTCCGTATGAGGCTTTATATGGGAGGAGGTGTAGATCTCTGGTTGGATGGTTAGAGCAGGGTGAGGCTAGGCTCTTGGGTATAGACTTAGTCCAGGATGCATTAGATAAGGTGAAATTGATTCAGGAGCGGCTTCGCACGGCGCAGTCTAGGTAGAAGAGCTACGCGGATAGGAAGGTCCGTGATGTGTCTTTTATGGTTGGGGAGAAGGTTTTGCTGAAAGTATCACCCATGAAGGGTGTTATGAGGTTTGGGAAGAGAGGTAAGTTGTGCCCCCAGTTCATTGGGCCTTTTGAGGTGATTCAGAGGATTTGGGAGGTGGCTTATAAGCCTGCCTTGCCACCTAGGTTGTCGAGTGTGCATCCAGTGTTTCATGTTCAATGCTCCGGAAGTATATTGGAGATGCGTCCCATGTTTTGGATTTCAGCACTATTAAGTTGGAGGGTGATATGACTTTTGATGTGGAGCCGGTGGCTATTTTGGATTGGCAGGTTCGAAGGTTGAGGTCAAAGGATATAACTTCAGTGAAGGTGTAATAGACAGATCAGCCTCTGGAGGAGGCCACTTGAGAGACCGAGCGGGAGATGCGGAGCAGATATCCATGCCTATTCGAGACTCCAGGTATGTTTCTGGACCCGTTCGAGGACGAACGGATATTTAAGAGAGGGAGGATGTAACGACCCGGACGATCGTTTTGAGAGTTATAGACCCGTTTTCCCTATTTTTACTTATTTTTGTGTTATTCAGCTATATTATGTTATATCGGTTTAGTTGGTTCGGGACAGGCGTGGTTTCAGAGTGAATTGAGACACTTAGTCTCTTAAGTAGAAACTTAAGTTGGACAAGTCAACCGAATGTTGACCTATATGTAAACGATCTCAGATTTGAATTATGATGGTTTCGTTATCTCCGTTAGGTGATTTTGTACTAAGGAGTGCGCCCGAAATGCGATTTGGAGGTCCGTGGTAGAATTAGGCTTGAATTGGCAAAATTAGAAATTTGGCGATTTCGGTCGGCAGTGGAAAATTTGATATCGGGGTCGGAATGGAATTCCGGAATATTGTTTTGAGTGACTTGAAGGTTCGACTAAGTTGGTATGTTGATATATGACTTTTCGGTATTTTTGGTTGAGGTCCCGAGGGCCTCGGGGTGATAACGGGTGGTTAACAGATTTGTCGAAGTTGGGAAGTGCAGCTGAAGCTGCTGCTACTGCTATTTTCGCACCTGCGAAAGAAAGAGTCGAAGGTACGAGGCCGCTGATGCACGTGGGTAGTTCGCAGGTATGGGCAATGCTGGGCTAGGCAGGTTGCGCAGGTGCGAGTTGGAGGTCACAGATGCGGAAAGGGGGATGCTGGGCAGGCTTCGCAGATGCAACGCGCCATGCGCAGGTGCGCCGAGTTTGCCGCAGATGCAGAGACTGGGCGGATAAGTGATTTGCACAGGTGCGACTCCTTGGACCGCAAGTGCGGTCGCGCGGGTGCGAGTAAATGGCCACAGGTGCGAGAAGCCTGGGCAGAGGGTACATATTGCACACTTCGCGAATTTTGGTGCATTTTTCACCATTTCTATTCGGTTTTGGAGATTGTGGGAGAGGTTTGAAGAGGGAATCAAGGGGGTTTTCATTGAGGTAAGTTACTTACGCCCTAATACTCGTATATATGGTGATGGCCTGTTGTTTAATCATGTAATTAGTGAAAAATGAGGGGTTAGGGCTTGGGATTTTTGGAGAAGTAATTTAAGGATTTGAAGTACCAAATGATGTCGGATTTTTGATGAATTTGGTATTGTTAGACTCGTGAGTGAATGAGCTTTCTAGTTTTGTAAATTTTGTCAGATTTTAAGATGTGGGTCGGGGGCCCGGGTTTGAGCCAATTTCGGGTTTTGGTCTAATTTTGTTGCTTTTCTTGTGGAATTCATTCAATTAGCGCGTATTGATGGTATTGTACTGATTGTGAATAGATTCGAATAATTTGGAGGCCGAGCCCAGAGGCAAGAGTATTACGGGGTAGGGATTTGACCTGTTTGAGGTAAGTAACGATTGTAAATCTAGTCCTGAGGGTATGAAACCCCGAATTTCGTATCATTCTACTATTTTGAGGTGACGTACATGCTAGGTGACGACTGTGTGGGCGTTCACCGTTGGGGATTGTTGTCTTGGTCTGTCACGTAGCAACTGTAAAGTTGCATATTTTGTTGAAACTATATGATACTTATAAATTAGGGTGAATGACATGTTTGGGCCTTGTTCCAGTGCTGTTTGGACCCTTAGGGGCCTTTTCTTACTATCCTCTCATTGTTTTCGATTGAAAATCTATACTCAGTCATGGTTGTACTTGTTTACTGCATAATTCAGTTTTATGACTCTATTTTGATGCATCTAAATGTTTTGGACCGAATGCCCTATTTTACTGAAATGCCCGAGTGGCTTGAGAGGTTTATAACTGAGTGAGACCGAGGACATCGGGTTGTACGCCGCAACATGTTGTATATTTATAGGATCGGGCTGCACGCCATGGCATGTTTGATATCGGCCGAGGGCCTGAGTGATTTATTCCATGATTTGGCTTGATATAGCGCTTGGGCTGAAGGAGCCCCTCCGGAGTCTGTACACACCCCGAGTGAGCGCAGGTACCTACTGAGTGGGAATGCCGAGTGCTAAGTGACTGGGAGCCATGAGTAATTGTGAGGTATGCCCGAGTGGCAAGAGTGATTGTGAGGCATGCCCGAGTGGCACGACTGACTGTGAGGTTTTCCCGAGGGGCTGTTTATGCGTGATGTTTTGCCCGAGGGGTTGTTTATGATTTCATCATTTTGCTCACCCTTGCATTTTTCCTCTATTTGAAAACTGTTGAAAAATATCTTTTAATGATTTTTACTGGAACTAGGTTTAAACGAGATGTTTTGATTCAAATCCTGATTTTAAAAGCATGTGGTATTTTACTGAGATTTCTTGATATGAATGTTATATGCTTTATTGCTCGTCACTACTACTCAGTCTTTATTTATTGTTGTTACTTACTGAGTTAGCGTACTCACGTTACACCCTGCACCTTGTGTGCAGATTCAGGTATAGCTGGACACGGTAGTGGTTATTGATTATTCTGGTTGCAGAGTTTCTTTGAGATAGCAAGCTAGCTGTTTGGCGATCACAGCCCCTGCTCTTCTCCCTCTTTTCTTCCTTTGGTTGTATTTAGATATTTTCCAGGCTGAGTTAGCCTTGATATTGTTAGACAGATTGTAGTAGATACTAGTGACTAGTGACACCCCGATGTCAGGCTTTTCCTTCCGCACTTTTATTTTGATTGGAACTCCTTTATGATAGTTTTTATGTTAAATAACATTGAAATTATTTTTGAAATGAAAATATCGATTTGTTTTGGAAATGAGTCGGCTTGCCTAGTTCCACGATAGGCGCCATCACGATAGGGGTTAGTTTGGGTCGTGACACGTTCGGTCTGCCCTTCGGTTTGTGAGTGATTTGCAGTCAAAAATTTCAAATCAGTCCCCAAGAATTTTATCAAAGCAATCCAAAACAGGCATGTAAATCTCGGATCCCGATCACTCACAATATCCCTTGGAACCCCAAAGGTTTTCACAACATGCTTGTAGAATAATTCAACAGCTACTTTAGAAGAACAAACAGTTGGAGCAGCAACAAAAATTCCATACTTTGAGAATCTGTCTACCACCACCATAATTGATTCTTTGCATCAACCTTCGGAAGACCGCTGATAAAGTCCATAGAAACATAAGCCCACGGATACTCCGAAATCGGTAGAGGTTGTAGCAAACCAACTTCCTTCTTCCGTTCAATCTTGTCAAGTTGACAAACTAGGCAACTTTTCACATAGGCCTCAACATCATCTTCCATTTTCGGAGAAAAGTAATTTCGAGACAGCAATGCCAACATCCTTTCAACACCGGATGACCAATATAAGGAGTATCGTGCATATCTTTTAGAAGAGAACGTCGCAATCCAGCACCTTGAGGAACCACAATTCTCCCCCCTTTGAAGTGCAACAAATCGTCCTCGATCCAATACCTCTTAACTGTCCCATCTTTCACTTGATCCATGAATTTCACATATAATGGATCGTTCACATCAAATAATTTGATTGTATCAGAAAATCAGATTCAATTTGAGTAAGTGCATAAGTTGTAGCAAATACCTCTTTTCGACTAAGTGTATCCGCAACTTGATTTTGTTTTCCAAGTTTGTGCACCCAAACAAAGTTATATTCAGCCAAGAACCCTTGCCACCGGCCCTGCTTCGGACACAATTTTTGTTGAGTCTTGAAGTATGTATTAGCCACGTTTTCCGTCTGCACCACAAACTTTGTTCCCAGCAAGTAGACTCTCCAAGCGTGAAGGTAATGAAATACTGCAACCATCTCTTTCTTATGTGCATAATAACGTTGCTCCGCAGCATTCAACTTTCTACTTTTAAATGCAACCGGATGATCCCCCTGGACCAGCACACTTCCAACAGCATAATCCGAAGCATCAGTGTGTACTTCAAATGGAAAATCAAAATCTGGCAGCTTCAAGATTGGTTCAGATGCAATGGACTTCTTAAATACATTGAAAGCCTTGTCACACGAATCCGACCAAACCCATTTAACATTCTTTTTCAGCAAATCCTTCAAAGGTGTAACTCTTTTTGAATAGCCTGCAATGAACTTCCGGTAGTAATTTGCCAAGCCCAAAAATGATCTAAGTTCCCTTATCCCGCTTGGTGCTTGCCAATAAACTATTGTTTGCACCTTCTTTGGGTCCATCCACATTTGGTTTTCACTAACTAAATGGCCTAGAAACTTTATTTCATGACTTGAAAATTCACACTTTTCCATCTTGACATAGAGTTGATATGCTCTAAGTCTTTCTAGTACCTTCCTTAAGTGAGACAAATGATCATCAAGGGTCCGTCTATAGATGACTATGTAGTCTAAGTAAACAACTACAAAGTAATCAAGATACTTGTAATGAACATTGTTCATTAAATTACATAAAGTTGTCGGGGCATTGATTAGCCCATACGACTTTACAAGAAATTCAAAGCAACCATATCTAGTTACAGAAGTGGTCTTATGGTCATTCCTCTCGGCTATCCTAACCTGGCGATAGCTTGACCTTAGGTCTAACTTAGTAAAATAACTAGCCTTCGAAAGCCTGTCCAGCAGATCTTGAATCAAAGGGACCGGATACTTGTTTTTGACAGTCACCTTGTTCAACGCCCTATAGTCAACACACATCTGCAGTGTACCATCCTGCTTTTTTTGGAACAAAATAGGAGCACCGTATGGAGACTTCGATGGTTGAATCAACCCAGTATCAAGCAACTCATACAATTGCTTCCTTAATTCACTCAATTCCATATGCGACATGCGATAAGGAGGTCACGTAGGCAGCATTGATCCAGGAATAAGTTCAATACTGTGATCAATCTCCCTTCTAGGTGGTAACTCCCTTAGCAATTCTGGAAGCATCACATCTTTGAATTCTTTTAGAAAATCTGCAACACAATCCAAGACCTCAATCTGCACATCTGGCTTAACTTCAACGAGTGCAGCGAGGTAAGTCTCCTCACCCTTCTTCAAGCCTTACTCAAATGCAATGGCAGAAATCAAAGCATCAATCCCAACATTCTTTCTTTCATCCCCGTAGGGCCGAATACCTTTCACAAAGCCATGGTTTGTCTCCCCCATGAACATAAGTCCATCCAAATGAGGAATTGGAGCGACTTTGTTCTTTTTCAGAAAATTAATTCCCAACAGCACATTGAAATCATCCAATGGCAAAAAAGTCATGTTGAACTTTCTAGACCAATGACCCAATATCATCGGGCATCTAGCGCCACCTCATAACCAGGTTGAGCCTTTGAGTTCATAGACTTCATCTTCGTCGGACACTTTGTTATTTGCAACCCATACTCTTGAACAATTCTGGAGGTAACAAAGGTGTATGTGGCTCCGGTATTAACCATTGTCACGACTCTTTTGTTTTCGATTTTTAGATCCTGATATATTAGTGTGGAATAAGCATAAGCCAAATTATCCCCCGTAGCATTCACGTATGCAACTTCTTCCTTGGATGCATTTTCTTCATCATCTGCCATAATTAAGTAAGCCAAAGTGTTCAATAGCCGCAACGAATTCACATAAGCAACAACTTCATGTCCCTTTCCTTGTTTCTCCTCCTCAGCAAGAAGATCATTTATTTTCCCTTGATTTGGACAGTTTTGTGCATGCTATCCAGTTTTTTGACATGTCCAGCAAACCTTCTCACCACCCGTTGGCCTGTTCGTTTTTGAAGAAGAGGTATGATCAGAATTTAGACCCGTTGAAAGAAAATCCACCAATGTGTCCGCTGCCGCAATTGCACTAGGCAAATCTTTAACTTTCTGCCTACAAATTTTGTTTTGTACCCAGCCTTACATTCCGGAAATAAATATGCAGTTTATCCTCATCCGGCATGTTTTGGATGTCCAGCAACAAGGATGAAAAATCCTTCACATAGTCCCGAATAGAACTAGTATGTCTCAACCACTTTAAGCGATCCCTAGCAAACCAAAAAGAGTTGCTAGGCAGGAACTTATCCCTCAGCGCATCACGAAGCTTTTTCCAAGTATCAACCTTGGGTCTGCCATCACTTTCATCGTCGGCATTTTTCGTACACCACCACAACACTGCATCTCCTTTGAAATAACGCAGCGCCATGGTTAGTTTGTCCTTCTCCGGGACGTGAGCGGTGGATAAGTAATTCTCCAAGTCCCATAAGAAGTTTTCCAATTCCTTGGAGCCTCTCACACCATACAATTCCTTGGGGAACATTTGCAACAGCTCGTCAGAGGATCTGAATTTCCATTTTAGATCCTCGTTCTCCTTCTGTAATTTTTCAGAACTGCTCTGCAGTATTTTCTTGGAAAGCCTACAATTCCACCAGTTGGGTATCAACACTCTCACAAACATGTTGAAGTTCTGTGTTAACGCCATGGATCTGCGTCAGAATATCCACCAGATCCACTACATCATCAGTTATTCCCACCAGCGCCTCCAGCTTCTGAAGTCCTTCACAAAGTTCTGTATTTCCAGCCATGATAATTCCAATATCTTGCTGATGTAACTCTGATACCAATTGTTACATGGTCAATTTTGTTTTTATTTTGACATTGAACGATAGTTACACAACAATGACTCAGCCCTCTTCTTTTTTCCCTCACGTTTTGGCGTAACACTTAGATTATGACAGCATATAGAAATGAGACAAGGCACACAATTATAGGAATTTCTTCCTAGCTTTGTAATAAACTCGTGCTACAAAGAACACATACTAACAGTCTTAAAAAAAGGAGTCAAAGACAACCAACACTCTGCCTTGACAAGTCTACCTAGTCTAAGCATATATAGGAAAACATTTTTGGCTCTCATCCTTATCCTATCCTAGCAGTTGACATCCCCAACTACAAAGGAATTCAAATTTCAAATTCAAAACAGACAACTGCCCACAACCCCATATAGCCACTCATGCTGAAAAACAGGAAAACACCCAACTGGCCAACTACCCTGCATGTGCGTGGCACATGGGCGCAACCTTCAACTTTTGGCACCAACAAGACCAGCCTTTCCGTGCCTTCGCGCCATGCCAATGTGCAGCATGCCTTGCGCGCATGTCTGCCAATGCTGCATGCCCAGCTTGCCCATGTCAGTGCCTTGCCCGCGCCCGCCTGCCTTGCCACGCCCTGCCTTAGTTTTTCCAGCCCTTGCTATTCTTCTGCTGCTAGTTGTCTTTTCCATTCCATGGCCACGCCAATTCCATGTTCTTGTCATTCCTTGGCACCTTAGCCACATGCCGTCGTGCCACAGTCCATGCCTATCAACACCTACCCATATCGACCAGCCTTGTCAACATGATGCCACAGTCATCATAGGGCCATGCCGAGGTCTATCATGAAAATCCCTCATCACGTCGTGTTACTCACTCTAACTAGCTAAATCTCGCTAGAACCGGATATGAAGCTAATATAAAACATCAATATGCAATTTTAGAAATAACCGTGAAGCAGCACCACTTAAAAGTTACTAGCATAGTTAAAATAAAATAGTAAAAAACATAAGTAGGTAACAAAAATACACAGTAAATAAATACAAATACACATATTGTTGGAATGGAAATACAGATTGGGGTTGGACTCGCCGATTAAGATTGGAAGGGCCTATATTAAGATGGTTAATGAAATAGTAGAAAATACTGCAAGGAAGGCCAAATGAGGGTGGATTTGAAATTTGAGACGTGCATTAGGTCGTGACAGTGTAAGAATATTTTGGGTTGAATATTGTTTACTCTCAAATCAGATAACAATTAAATTTATACGTGGTTTTAAGGATACGTGGATTGATTCAGCATAAAATCAAGAATATTAGATAAATGAGTTAAAAACAAAATAAATTATCAAAGCAGTTACAATGTTACGACCTAGCTCGAACCTAGGTTGAATAGTAGTTTTCCCTCGATCGGGCCCTCAATCCGAACCCAACTGCGAATGAAGAACAAAACAATTAAGTAAGAACTTTTACAAAAGCTAGAAAGCAGAAAATGAATATGTATTGCCTTGATTTACGTGTTACAATGTGTTTCTCAAAAGAAAAAACCTCCCCATTATATAGTAGAAATGTTTCATCCCTAGTACAAGTCTAAAAAGGTTAAACTCTTCCTTTCTCATTAATTACTAATATATAATCGACATCGAGCGAGATCTGCGTCGTGATATCTGATCAGGTACAAATATCACGACCCTTTATCCGTCGTGTGTAACCGTCTCCCGTGTTTCTCGAGGTTTTAGAACTCGTTCTAGGTCCGAGGACCATTGCTTTATCATGCCCTGTGATGAACAAATCGTTCTTCTTTTGTGGGTCTCGATGCGAAAGGTTCCCGGCCTCGATTTCAGTCTCATGCTTCTATGCCCTTCTTCCGTTTTCTTCACCAAAAAATCGGAGTGTGCTCTATCCCCTATTTTACCCATATACAGATAGGTCCCTCATTTTCTGGAGAGTAGGTTAACCGAAACAATGGGAAATGATAGACGAACCTCAGTTTCTTCCCTCGTACGTTATAACTGAGATGACGGGTAAATCGAAACATCCCATAAGTCACGTCGTTCTAACCTCGGACACATGTTAGTCATCGGCTAGATTTCTTCGAATGCGAAATGTCATGCATTGATTGCTTTTTCCCCTATAAAAGCCTTAACCCTCTTCTATTTCTTCCACTTTCCGATTCTAGACTTTACCTTCGAATATTCTAACAGCTTTTAACTTCTCCAGATCTTCATACATTGTTCATTGAGCCTTCATATCTTCATCTTCATCTTCTTTGAACTTTCATACCTTAATACCATCTTCATACTTTTCTTCAAACCTATATTTTCCATATTATAATGGAAAGAACTTCCAAGTCAGTGCCTCAGAAGGTTGCCCCTTCATCTTCCCACTCGGTTGAAGATGTCGAGGTGGCCATTCCTTAGGTGGCTCAGGAGCCCCCCATGAAAAGATTCATACTAGGGGTTACTCTATCGGGGACGACATCAAGGTAAAGAGGGCCTCTAGTCAACAAGACCAAGGCGAGGGAGCATGGAGATACATATGCTCTCTCATCGAAGAAACCTTACCCGTAGTCTTAGCATACTGTAAATAGGAGGGTAAAGACGTGGTCGTTCCCGTGCCCAATGACGATATTACCACTCATGTGAAGGGGTATATGAGTGTTTAATAATGAAACCAGTTGATTAACGACTAATTTTGGAGCCTGTTAGGCCAAGATTCGGGAGGGCAAAAGAATTTTTTTTCCCCCCCAAAAAAAAGTATTTTTTAAAAAATTTAATCTGTTTAACCAAGATGGAGAAGTACGTTTGGCCAGCAGCAGAAACAATTTTTCTGCTTATGAGAAGAAGCAGAAAATTCTAGTTTCTTCCACGAAGCAAGTAGTAGCAGAAAATTAATTTATTCAAGACAAAAGCATCCTCCCCATAAATTTATATTTTTTCAAATTATCCCTTACTATTTAAACTTTTTCTTTTCATTTTTGTCTCTAGATTTTACCATTTTTTTAAATTTAAAGATACCATCATGAATCATATTGTAACTTTCCAAATTCTTTATTGTCTTTTCTTGTTTTTGATAACTTTTTTTGTGTAATGTCTTGTAACTTTCAACATTATCTTCTTCTTTTTTCACACTAAAGCAAATTATCTACGCCCTTCTTTGGATTATCAATTCTCTTTCTACAAATAATCATTTATAATTTCTTCTGTTATAGGATATTAATTTTTGAATCTTTAAAACAGTTATCAAATCTAATTTGTGAAAATTACCTACAAATAGGTAATAAATTTATATTTGCATCGCATAATATGTATGTTTATTTTATATTTTATATTATAATTAAATAAAATAAAAATAATAAAAGTCTCTTACAATAAATATTTAAATTTATTTTTTTCTTTAACATAATTATAAGACCTTGGGTACTATCCTTTTTGGTAATTTGTCATCGAAAAATACTTTTTTATAAGAATTGGCCAAACACAATTTATTTACCAAACATTACAAAAAATATTTCTTAAATAAATAGGTCGAACACAAGCTGTTTTTGGTTTGGCCACACGGGCTCTTGGTCTTGATGTCATCTATTAAAAATGCATCTTCTCCTTCTTAAAATACTGTGCACGGGCGTATGCCCGACATCACTATTTGTTCATGAACAAAATTATCGAAAAAGTTCAAAGCTGAAAATATAATTTCATACTTGTTTTATCACAACATATTAACGGTTCATGTCTTATACATCGATTGAGCAACAAAAGTATTCAGCATATCCAAAGATTATAAAATATGTAGCTACGACACAGTTTAATTTTTAGCTTACATTCATAATACATTCTTCGACTTGCTTCCATGAGAAAACTTAATTACATACTGAAAGTTGTAGCTGCAACAAAAGAAGATGCATTCCTTTTGAAAGTTGATCATTCCATAAACATCCGTCGTCGTTATATGCCTTAATTTTAGAAGACTGCTTTGTTGCTCTTTCAGCATTTCGTGCCTCAATTGAAAATGATTTCTTCTTCTCCAGTGATCTCTAAAAGTTTCAGCAATCAAAAACACCCTGATGTTAGAGGAGCACTTACAGAATAATTGTGATAGCTCTCGATCACCAAGAGAATCTGAACTGATCTTAACTAATTAAAGAAAGCATTTTACCTACAATTACTGAAACTAAGTCTCATGCACCAAGGAACCAATTAATATTGGTTTTAGTAAAAAAAAGATCAAGAATCTTAGCCACTTTCTAAAAAAGTAAGCTACTAAATAGAACCTAAATTTTTCATGGCGACTTGATTCATCAATACAAACACAAATCTTCTACTTAACAATTTCAACTATGAATTTCTTAGGGTATATTACCCAATAAACTTAGCTGGTAATGCATAATCCAATTTAATCTAGCTAGCGAAAAAGGTTCATCACCATTAGAAGAGAAAACGGGAAACAAATCCAGCATAGTAAGTCTAGCTTCAGCATGTAAATCAGTCATATTAGCAATCACATTCAATATCAATATACATGCATACTTGATCTCACAGAATCCCTGACAGATCACATATATCATTTGTGAAAGATATTTAGGAGACATAGTTGATGTCGATACTCTTCTCTAACCAGTTCAAGAATCCATAATAACTCGAACCTGAAGCTTATCCAAATTGGCATTTCCATGAACAGTCTATAGCAATATCTGCAAGAAAATCTTGGTGGGGGCTCAAATGCAAACTGTATGTTAGGTCAGAGGAAAAATACTATTTTTCTCAAACAATCATGGCTCCCATATGAGTTTTCAAATATAAACATAATATCAAATTTAAACTGCATGACGAAATATGTAAATAAAAAGAAAATCTCTAAATTTTCAAATATAATGGCAGAGAGGAATAGTACTCTAGCTTGTATTGAGTAATATGATACTGCCAAACGCCTATAGAACAGGAGGGACTAAAGAAGGCAAGCCGATCACTTCTTAACATATGGCAACTTTAGGATTTGTATGAAGCATATAGCTACAATCCCAGAACCGAATTCTACCGTGAAAATTAGTCTACTATAATTAACAGTAAGCAATCATAGTTGAAGTTGTAAGCTACTAGTGTACATCTATCTTATTAACACATGTTCAATATGTCCAGCAAGTAAGAAAAACAATATACTTGGTAACTTGAAACTAATGAACCTAGCAAAGTTACTAAGAGAAAGGTAAACAACATAAGGGGATTTCGCCCTATAAGATAGTCTATGTTTTACCCCACAGTAGCCAGTAGGTTATGCCAATGCCCAGTGTCAATACATGGAAAGTAAGTGATAGAAACTAAGAGTAAACCAAACTGTATAGAGAACTTGGTTCTCTATCTGTTCCTACAGAACACACACACAACAGTAAATAAACGACACAGTAGAATTTTACGTGGAAAATTCCCAACTCACGGGATTAAAAACCACAACCTACCCTTGTAGGATTTCAACTTCAGTACCGAGCAAACTTTAGATTTCAACCTCTTGTAACTTAGGAATTAACTCCTTAATCCCTTACTAACTTGTAACAACTCTATTAAAAGCCACTTTGTAATAACTCTATTACAAAGATTTACAACTCGACTAAACCTAGCCAAGATACAAACACAGAGTTTATGATTAAACAAAAGTTTCCTACACAATTGCTTCTAACCAAGCTAAGTAGGAATTACAAGTAAGAAACTTTAACAAAGATACAATACAACTAAGGACATGTGATGACTCGATACAGGGAATTGGTCCTTGTTATGTAGTTCTTTGTTCTTGAAGCACTTGAGAATCGATTGCTAGATTGATGCACAAACTTGAGAGAAATCTGGATTGATTCTTCAAAACTGTTCAAGTGATATTTTGTCTTTGGCTTAATGTTAATATAACATTGATGACATCACTTGAATGATGCAAGCATGTTTGGTACATGAGCATTCCTAATGAAGTTGACCGCTGCTCTGTTTTACACTGTTGCGTGTGCAAGCAGCATATTTACAGTTGTTGGGGAGTTGACTGGTACGGTCACCAAGGGAATTGATGTTCATTGGCTCCCTCTGTTGTTTCTCTGACTCTTAAGAGTTGAACTATATCCTCGACTTTGAGACTTGTTGATCTTAAGTACTTGAGGATGGGTAACAGATTCCTTATATGGTTCTTAGCATTAAGTTTGCTAGATCATTAAAACATAACAGGGATGCATAGAACCTATCAATTTTCCCCTTCTTGATGATGACAAACTTATAATTGAAATTCCCCCTGAGAACCAGAATGACATATGCATAACCTGTATTCCCTCCTGAATCTGTTCCCCATCTTGTTCCCGCTCAACTAGCCTCAATTATTTCCCTTTTTTGGCATCATAAAAAGATCAGTAGCAAGCAATAAGCAAAAAGAAGTCTAGCTTGGTTAACTCGTGCCACATGTGTGCACACAAGCATGACTAAAAACAGAGCAAAAGAGCAAGACAAACAGAACAAAAGGATGAAACGTCCATTAATTTTTGAAAATTAAGCAGGGAGCAGTTCCATTGTTACCAAAACATTCACAAAATAAAAACAACAAAAAGTACCAGTCATAAACATCATTAAGACGAAAAATGTGCACTAGAAACTTGACACTAGGAACAGGACGGTTATTAAGGGGCATTGAAAGGGGGTACTGGAGGCTGACGAAGAGGCAAGGGTTCTAAGAAGGATGTCTATGCGAGCATTTGAAGAACCTTGCTCGTTTAGCAGCCTTTCCTTCAGGTCCTCAACTTGTTTCCTGAGAGCAGCATTTTTATATGTCAGGCAAGCAATCTCTGTGTTTTGGGCACTATTGGATCCAGCTACTTCCTGGTCCTGACTGAGCTGGCTTTCGAGAATGACATTCCGAGCCCTTAGCTTCCTTATTTCTTCAGTGGCACTATTTTGAGCGTTGATTAGCTGAGAAATAGTCGAAGTTCTACCAACCCCTCCACTCCTATCAATGCACTCACACTCTTCAAGGGTGGTTTTGGAGAAGGATTGCATTCGAGTTTCTACTTTAGCCTGTCCCAAAGGAACCTTGAAGAATTAAAAAACTTTAGTAAGGAGAAACCCATAAGGCAACTCATGATTACTTTCCTTGAACTTTGCTACTTTCTTCATGTGCTCTATCATAAGACCAGGCAGGTTTAGAGTGGTGTATCCATCCAGTTCTTCCATGAGAATTAAGTCTACTAATGATGTAATGGAGCGTCTTTCGACACGTGGGAGTAGAACTTTGTTCACCATTTCGAATAGCCGTTGGTATACTGGAAGAAGAGCCTTCTTCTATACTCGTTCCCCTTGTTGCACCGCCTTATCCTTCACAATGGCGTTTCTGACATTTGTAGAGCAGACCCCCTTAATTGAGGACATCCCATCAGTGGGCATGCCCAAAATGGCTCCCAGTACAGTAGTGTCCATCACAAAATCAACACCGTTCACTTTCAGACAAATGTTATCATCCTCAACTATGAAGAAGTGAGCATAAATACTACGCACTTCTGCCTCATATACTCTAGGATTTTCACTTGTAAACAGATGTGTCACTGTTGGAATTCACAAATCTCCTCCAATTGGCGCATTCCTGACATATCCAGAATATCATGGGTAAATGTACGGCCCCACAGTACCTTTTGGATTCTTAATTTTTCCCTGCCAGCATCTGGGGCATCACCAACCTTGGTTTTCTTGGAGGAACCGGGTTCCTCACTGGCATTAGCCTTCCTGTTCACAGATTTTCTAGCACATTTTCTTTTCTCCACAGATTTTTCAGACACCTTTTTCTTAGACACTTTTTCAACCAGTTCTTCTGTCTCCTTCTCTCCAAGTTCCTCAACCACCTTTCCGCTAGATTGTTCACCTTCATCATTCCTTAAACCCATACCACTCACAGATGACTCTTTCTTGGAGGTTGGTATTGTAAGTTTCTTGAGGACTTATCAACTAAGGAACCAGGTTCCTCATCCACCTCATCATCAATATCGACAACTGGTGCTGGAGGCACTACCCTCTCATTTACAATCTTCCCATCCTTCACCAATCTCCTTGTCTTCTTTCCCTCTTTGCTTTTCCTTAAAACTGACTCAAATTCTTGATGTGAATAGTTTTGAAAATGACTGTGAATGTATTTATTTAAGAGGGGTTAGAGACCGATTGGGTGTCAATTTTGGGTAGTCGGGTCGTTTCATAAAGAGTGAGACACTTGGGTTCAAGAAGTAAAAAAGAAGAAACTGACAATTTAATGACGTGGTACCATTTCAGCCGTTTAAAATATTGTGTATGAGAGTACTGAGCAACTACAAACCTGTGTCAAAGGAACCAGGGTCCCTGACTAAGTTTTAAAATGTAAGCCTCATCCTTTGACCAACGTGCAATGTATTAGCTACTTGCTTGCTCTATAATCGTCATGCATGTCTACATGTAATGGTATAAAGGTGAGTTAGACTGTGCCAGAAAATACTTTTTAGCTATTTTACCTGTACATTTCTCTCGTAGCCAATCATCGAGGGACCAAGTCCTTATCAACCCTTGTGCCAAGCGATTCTTTTCAAAATGCTCCCTGCTTAGTGATTTGGTGAGTATGTCTGCAATTTGATCTTCTGTGCTCCAAACTTTCATGCATAAGGAAGTGGTGTCGCATATCAATGTGCTTTGTTCTATTATGTTGAACTGGATTCTTGGCCATGTTGAAAGCACTAGTGTTGTCATATAGTAAGGGCACACAGTCAGAGAATACACTAAAATCTTCTAACTGCTACTTGATCTATAGCAATTGAGCGCAACAAGAGGCAACTGCTACATACTCAGTTTCAGCAGTTGAAAGGGCCACTGGGTTTTGCTTTCTTGTACCCCATGAGATCAGACATGATCCCAGAAAATGTGCCATACCATAAGTGATTTTCCTATCTACCAAGTATCCAGCATAATCAGCATCAGCGTATCCGATTAAATCAAAGTTATTTCCAGAGGGATAGTAGAGAACCAGGTCCTGTGTACCTTTGAGATACTAGGGGAATTCTTTTGGCAGCCTTCAGATGGGATTCCTTTGGATTGGACTGAAACTTGGCACAAAGTCCCACATTGAAAACAATATTTGGTTTGCTTACTGTGAGATACAGAAGTGATCCTATGATACCTCTATACATAGTTTCATTCAGAGGAGAACAAGGTTCATCCATGTCCAGACGAGTAGCAATGGAAATAGGAGTATCAATGATCTTTGATCCTTCCATATCAAATCTCGTCATAAGCTCCTTGATGTACTTTTGTTGACTTATCATTGCCCCCTCATTTGTTTGCTTAACTTGCAGTCCCAAGAAGAAATTTAATTCCCCCATCATACTCATCTCAAACTCACTTCCCATAAGTTTTGCGAATTACTCACATAATGAATAGTTAGTTGCTTCGAAGATGATGCCATCAACATAGACGTGCACAATGAGAAGGTTCCTCCCTTCTTTCTTTGGAAATAAGGTATTGTCAATATTTCCTCTTGTAAAGACATTTTCTAGAAGCAATTTGGACAACCTTTCATACCAAGCACGAGAAGCCTACTTTAGCCCATACAGTGCTTTGTCAAGTTTAAAAACATGCTCGGGATGTTCATGATTCTCAAATCTAGGGAGTTGCTTGACAACGACTTCTTCCTTTAGAAAGCCATTCAGAAATGCAATTTTGACATCCATTTGGAACAATTTGAATTCCATGTGAGATACAAAGGAAATGAGGTTTCTGATTGCCTCCATTCGAGCAACTAGAGCAGATGTTTCATCTAAGTCAATCCCTTCTACCTAATTATAACCTTGAACTACCACCATTGCCTTGTTTCTGGTTGTGTTTCCAAACTCATCGAGTTTGTTTCTGAATACACACCTGGTTCCTATAACAGTTTTGCCAGCAGGTCATGAAACCAGGTGCCATACATTGTTCCTCTTAAATTGATAAAGTTCTTCTTGCATAGCTGTAATCTAATTAGCATTTTTAATTCTTATTTGATATTCTTGGGCTCAAGTTGATAGAGAAAATCTAAGAAGGCAAGCGTGTTTCTTGCCTTTGATCTGGTTTGAATTACTGAATCAAGGGAAGTGATCACATTTTCAAGAGGATGTGAGCTTTTGTGTTTCCAGTTAGACACTTGAACCTCGTTGTGAGATGGTCCATGTGTTTCTGATTGTGACTCTCTCTCTCTATCTACGTGTGGAGTTCCTCGAACTATATCAACAACTTTGTTTTTGGCTTCAATTGTTGTGATTGAGGAATCTGGTTCCTCCCCCATCAGTTGGAAAAATAATTGTACCATCATCATTTGATTCCTTGACGTGATTCATCATGTCAGCTTTTCCATTTGCCATGTCAATGACTTCACCAGGGATAGTTGACTGTTCTCCCTCTTGATCAATCTTATCATGTGAATCCTTCCCACACGAGTGGTGAGATTCATCAAAGATTACATGTATACTCTCCTCCATATATTGAGTTCTTTTGTTATATACTTTGTAGGCTTTTCTTTGTGACGAATAGCCCAGAAAGATTCCTTCATCACTTTTGGCATCGAACTTTCCAAGTGCTTCCTTACCATTGTTGAGGACAAAACACTTGCAGCCAAATGTCCTTAGATGTGTCACCTTAGGCTTCCTCCCATTCAGTAGTTCATATGAAGTTTTGTTCAAAAGGGACCTGATCATGCACCTGTTCACCAAGTAGCATGCGGTGTTGATAGCTTTTGCACAGAAGTTTTTTGCAATACCACTATCAATCAACATTGTTCTTTCCATGTCTTCAAGAGTCCTATTCTTCCTCTTCACCACACCATTTTGTTGAGGTGTTCTTGGAGCTGATAAATTATGAGTGATGCCATTTTCAGCACAGAATTCATTGAATTTGGCATTGTCAAACTCTGTGCCGTGATCCGACCTGATACTTATTACATTATGGCTCATCTTTAGTTGGATCATTTTTACAAATGCAACAAATACTTCAAATGTTTCATCTTTGGACTTGAGAAATAGGGTCCAGGTGAATCTGGAATAGTCATTCACAATGACAAACATGTATTTCTTTCCTCCTCTACTTGACACTCTCATAGGTCCACATAGATCCATGTGAAGGAGATCAAGTGGCCTTGAGGTACTGACTTCCTTTTTGGGCTTGAAAGAGGATCTGACTTGCTTTCCTTTTACATATTCATCGCACACCTTGTGATCCTTGAAGCTTGAGTTGGGCAGGCCACGAACCAGGTCCTTCTTGCTAGCTTGTTCTGCAATATGAAGCTTGCATGACCCAATCTTCGGTGCCATAGTTCAACATCATCATCTACAACACTTAGACAACTAAGATCTCCATTTTGCAGAGATTCAAAATCTTCAACATAGATGTTTTTGTATCTCTTGGCCACCAAAACCACCTCACCAGTCACAAGATTTGTGACCGTGAATATTTTCGACACAAATTCTACCTTATTTCCATTGTCACAAATTTGGGAGACACTTAGAAAGTTGTACTTCAACTAATTCACTTAGTACACATTTTCTATTGAGTGAGAAAGAGACTTCCCAATCGTTCCAACTCCCAAAATGTATCCCTTTTTACCGTTACCAAAGGATACACTCCCTCCGTGCAGGGCTTTGAGTAAAATAAAGTCATTTGTGCTTCCAGTCATGTACTTCGAGCAGCCACTATCCATGTACCATTGTTGGCTGCTCCATTTCACTGCTCCGTGCACAAGGAAATCAAGGGTTAGACTTAGAAACCCAAACACATTTGGGTGCCTTGTAATAAGGAAAGGGATGACTCAGGACCTTTTTGCTCCAAGTAGGCATCACATGTGTTTTATATAAGGGACCAGGTTCTCTAGCAGTAGTTACCCCCTTTTTTGCAAAAACTTTGTTTTTCTGTTGAGACCGAAATCTAGCCTTACGAGTTTCTTAAAGTTTCCAATATTACCATAATGAGTGCAAAGCCAGTTATCCAGTACATAAACATACTTGCTATGAGGGTTGTAAGGAGTCTTTTCCCTTTGGAACCCTATCCCTTGCCTATTTCCCCTATTGTTTTTATACAAGCCCGTGATGGCATCAGAGGACCAGGTCCACTTAAGTGATTTTTCTTGATCACTCTTAACCCTACCTAGATCTTCGTGAAGTTTCTTGTTTTTTTCAAGCTTAACACACAAATGGGATTTTATTGATTTTAACTCGTCTTCAATCCTAAGATGTTCCTCACTTGCAACTTCCTTTCCCTTTCAAGTAATCTCATGCTTGCCTTCTGCTTTTTGCTCATCAATTATTTCCTTTAGGTCTACTACTACCACTAATAGGTCATCTCTCTCATGCTCTACGTTAGCTACTTTCTCAGTTAAGGCTTATTTCTCTTCTTTAAGATTTTCGATAGTCTCTTTTAGATCAATCACAACAACCATTAGGTCATCTCTTTCATGTTCTAAGTTTGCAATTATTTCAGTTAGGGCATCTTGTTCCTTTTTTAAACTCTCAATGGTTTCTTTTAAGTCCACCACAATAACTACTAGATCATCTCTCTCATGTTTTACTTCTCCTAGTTCCATAGTTAAAGTATTTTTATCATTTATAAGATTATGGTAAGCATCAATTAAAACATTTTCCAAGGACATAAGCTTTTTTGGAGAGTAAGACTTCAGATTTCTTTGAATATCTAGAAAGTTTACCTCATCGTCATCATCTTCATCATTATCAGATTGTGATATCAGGGCAAAAATGGAGTCACATTCAGTTGCTTCATTTTCTACTGCCATCATGCAACTGTCACCTTTGTCATGATCTTCGTCTGATTCACTGTAGGAGTCTCCCCATGTAGCAAGAGCTTCTTTCACAACATTGTCGGCAACATCTTTGCTTTTGAATCATTTGTCAGAAACCTGGTGCCTCTTAGCTACTTTATCTGAGTTGTGTTTATACTGATATTGCTTGCGAAGAGGAAAATATTTGATGAAGTGCCCTGACTTCCCATACTTATGACATAAGTCATATCCTCTTGGCTTGCTGGAGCTGCCCCGCTTTAGAATACCTTCATTTCTGCAAACCATTTTCTGAAATCTCTTTGTCAAGTAAGCCATATCAGCATCCTCACCACTTGATTCATTGTTGTTTGTCTTGAGAACTAGGTTCTTTTCCCTCTTGGGATCTCTTCTCTCATTATCCTTCTTCTTCTTCTTCTTCTTCATTTCGTACGTCTTCAGATTCCCAACAAGCTCGTCGATGGTCAGCTTCTGTAGATCCTTTGCCTCCGTGATAGCATTTACTTTGCTTTCCCAGGAACAGGATAATACACTCAGTATTTTCTAGACAAGTTTGTTCCTTGGAATGATTTCTCCCAGAGAAAGGAGCTCATTGATGCTGGAGTTGAAGCGAGTGTGCATGTCCTGGATGGACTCGTCGTCCTTCATCCTGAAGAGCTCGTACTCTGTGTTAAGCATGTCAATCTTTGACTACTTGACTTGAATTGTCCCTTCATGAGTTGTTTGGAGAGCTTCTTAGATCTCCTTAGCAGATTGACATGCTGAGATCTTGTTGTATTCATCTGGTCCAATACCACAAACAAGAATTTTCTTTGCTCGGAAGTTCTTCTCTATGGCCTTGCGATCAGTATTATTGAATTCTTTCCTTGTTTTGGGAACTGTTATTGCTGGGTCACCAATGGTCTTCGTAGGGATGAAGGGTCCATCAAATATAACGTCCCATATCACTAAATCTTCAGCCATGATGAAATCATGCATCCTTGTCTTCCACCATCCATAGTATTGGCCGTTGAACCTTGTGGTCTGTAGGTAGATTAGCCTTCTTCAAAGTTTGGTAGAGCGGACATGGGGATCCTTTCTAGGTGTTAGCATGATAGAAAGAACCCGCTATGATACCAATTGATAGTACACCAAACTGTATAGAGAACCTGGTTCTCTATCTATTCCCACAAAACACACACACACACAGTAGTAAGTAAATGACTCAATAGACTTTTACGTGGAAAATTCTCAGTTCACGGTATTAAAAACAAGATTTCAACTTCACTACTGAGAAAACTTTAGATTACAACCTCTTGTAACTTAGGAATTAACTCCTTAATCCCTTACTAACTTGTAACAACTCTATTACAAGCCACTTTGTAATAACTCTATTACAAAGACTTACAACTAGACTAAACCTAGCCAAGACACAAACACAAAGTTTATGATTAAACAAAAGTTTCCTACACAATATCTTCTAACCAAGCTTAGTAGGAATTTCAAGTAAGAAGCTTTAACAAAATTACAACACAACTAAGGACATGTGATGACTCGATGCAGGGAACTAGTCCTTGTTATGTAGTTCTTTGTTCTTGAAACACTTGAGAATAGATTGCTAGATTGATACACAGAATTGAGAGAAAGCTGGATTGATTCTTCAAAAATGTTCAAGTGATGTTTTGTCTTTGGCTTAATCTTTATATAACATTGGTGACATCACTTTAATGATGCAAGCAGATTTGGTACAGGAGCATTCCCAATGAAGTTTACAGCTGCACTGTTTTGCACTGTTGCGTGTGCAGGAAACAACTTTACAGTTGTTGGGGAGTTGACTGGTACTGTCACCAAGGGAACTTATATTCATCTGTTCCCTCTGTTGTTTCTCTAACTCTGAAGAGTTGAACTATATCCCCGACTTTGAAACCTGTTGATATTAAGTACTTGAGGATGTGTAACAGGTTCCTTATCTGGTTCTTAGAATTAAGTTTGTTAGATCATCAAAACATAACAGGGATGCATAGAACCTATCAGTAAGTTTAAAAATTTTAAGTCGGGAATATGCTTATGACCATAAGTATACTTTATCAAGCAGATTTTCCAATGTCATTCTATTAGAAATTCATGAAACAAATATGACATTAGAAGGAGCTAAAAGCCAAATAACCGACCTTCTCATCCATCTCCTTAAATTTTCTTATTGAGGCTTCCATGACATTTGGTGATTGTTAAGATCAAAAGTCGTTTACCTCTGATAAGGTGCATAATCCTAATAGTACATTGTGCTCTCCTATCGGTAAAATTTCACTACAATCTCTATCAAAACAGTGTACATAAGAAATAACACGTTGGTCAACCATAAGATAGACAACTGTAAGATTCAATTAAAGAAACATTAATCAAACCAAGGACGAAATTTTGAATAAAAATTAATAAATAGGAATACATTAGGAATGTATTAAACTCCCGAAGAAAAGTACACGGGAGTACATGTAAATGGTTAATAACATCAGGATTCATCTCCTTAAACCGATATGGGTGATTTGTTTACGTGTATGCTTGTGCAAGAAACGATCACCCCAAAATATACACGGTATAAATCACACAAGGTAGGCACACCACTACATAAATATTAACAATAACAATTCCCCCCAAGCCATCACAAATCATTCCCCGACATAGTCCACCTTATTTCTTCACGTGTGCAATAATAAAGTAAATGCTCGCCTTATCTCGCCACACGTGCATAATATTATTCCCACCTTGTCTCGCCGCATGCTCAAACCCACATATATAGCCCGCCTTGTCACGCCGCATGTGAAAATATCAATAATAACAACAACCCATACAACTTACATACGAACACCTCGACAATCCTCACAACACTACCATGTGTGCCAAAATATAACAACACTCTAAAATGACTTCCACAACATGTGCTCATATTCCACAATATTTTCTCAAAACAGTTTCAATACCACAATCATGCATAGCCCTCGGCTCAACAAAACTGAGTACAACAGCAACAATAACTATAACACGATAATATGGCAACTAAATCAACACAAGAACTTCAGAATACAAAGAAATGGAAGAACGATCTCATAAAGAAAGACACAAAAGGGAATAATGGTCTTAGCAAGAATAGCTCAACAAGGGAGAGATAATGTGTAACAATACCACAAAAGTACAATTCGATAATAAGAGAGATTGCATGAATCAATGACCCCATGAAAGGCATAACAAACTTCAATTATGGCTAAGCAATTACGGAAGAGATAATAGTAATTTCAATTAAGGTTAAGCAATTAGAGAAGAGATACTAATAACTTCAATTAAGGTTAAACCATTACGGAAGAGATAAGGCTAACTTCAATTAGGGTAAAAGCAATTACATAAGAGATAATAATAACTTCAATTAGGGTTAAGCAATTACGGAAGAGATAATATGACAATAAAAGAGGCAATAACTTCAGTTAAGGCACATAAGAGTTTAATTGTCAATAAGGGTAGAACATGAATCAATTAATTCCAAATAAGACACGTAAGGATGGATTTAGTAAATGGAGGATTTAACATGACAAAACAACTTCATATCTAATGAACATAAGAACCTAACAGCCTTAAACGGTCAAATTTCCACAATTAAGCCTTAGTATGTACTCGTCACCTCACGTACATAGCCTTCACATGACACAATTAGCACAAATGACTCAAATCCTAAGGGGTGGTTCCCTTGCACAAAGTTAGGCAAGATATATACCTCAAAGAGGCTAGATCAATACTCAAATTAGCTTTTCCTTTACAAATTCACCTCCGCTCGGCTCAATCTAGCCAAAGACGACTTAAATACATCAAACAATGCAAGACGAAACAATTTCAATTAACAAAGTTATGATCTTTATATAATTTCTAAAAAGTAAATCCCGGGCCCGCTCGGTCAAAACCCGAGTCGAGGGGTAGATCTCGACTACCCATAGCCCTACGTGTTTAAATACGTGATTTGTTTTTCAGTCAGAGTCCAATTCAACTCTCAAATCAAGAAATTTCATATTTTCGAAATTTAGACAAAATTCCCAATTTTTCACTTTGATTCTCACTATTTTGATGTTAAAACTCAAATATAATCATGAAATATACATAGAAATTGAACAAGGGTACTTACCCAATGATTGTAGATGAAATTTATCTCTCAAAATCGCCCACCTTTGGGCCTAGGTTCAAAAATATCAAAAAAGGAAGCAAAAACCCGAACTACACAACTGAAAACAAGCTGCGGACATCACATTTGCGATCCAGGGTTCGCAATCGCGAACCCTCGCAAAAGAAAAGAAGCCTTCGCCATTGCTAACAACACCATGGATGGAAAATGTCGCAATTGTGATAAAATATTCGCAAATGCAAACTGGAACAGGGCAGAAGTTGCAAATGCTATCAAATGTTTTCATTTGCGAGCCTTGGGATACTACACCAGAAACCAACTGTCTTCCCGAAATAAAAATGGGCAAAACTCTCACATACGATGTCTGAATTCGTCGATACTTTTTGCTATGGCTCCGTAATTACAATATAGATCTAATGCTTTAATAAAAACTAAATTTGGAGCTTATTTGCTTAATGTGGTACCATTAATTCTTGAAGAAATGATGTCGAAATGTCAAAACAAACGCAACACAACCTAAACCTATCCGAAACTCACTCAAGTCCCTCGAGACCCCGTACGAACATACCAATAAGTCCCAAAATATAATACAGACTGATGACATCCAAATACACTTCTAAAAAGTAAATAGACACGGTCGCATACAATATAATTTACCAAACTATGAGTCGAGGTTGAATCCCACAGAGAACAATATATAGGCGATTAGGCGTGTAAGAGAATTATCACTTATTATGCTAAGCCAAACACTTAAAATATGATTGTGAAAATATTATAGCTAAATGCGGAAATATAAACTAACCTAGAAAGAAAATAAAATGATCAATGGCTACAAGCATGGATGCATTGGAAATTACACTCAAGTAACGATCCAATGTATTTCACGATTTTACAAATATGAGCGAGTTTATGTTAATTAGCCTCGGGTAATAATTCTATATTAGCTTATTCCGAATACTAACAAGACTTCCTAATTGAATTATCCCTAAAACAATTAGGAGATTAAGCACACCCGAATATGGCTACAAGTAGTTCAATCCTATCCCTAGGTAGAATCTATAAATTGAGGGTTAAAGCCTCAAGTTCTTGTTAATTAATCTTTTTCAACCCCAAATTATCTTTCCCAAAATTAATTCGAAGTAAATGGGCGAGTCCTAGGGTTAGCTAATCCCTTTAGAAATATTAAAGAACAAGAATAACTAAAGAAACAATAACTCACTTCATAATAAATAAAAATCGTTCAATACATAAGCACAACAAGATATTTAATCCACACTTTAAATATGAATATTTCCATAAACAAGATTCAAATGTTGGAAAAAATATTACACACTTAGATATTCAATACAAACCAAGGAAATGAAGAAATGAGCATAAATGAGTAAGAAATTCTCAACCAAAAGCTTCAAATCTTCAAGACCCAAGTGTGTGTGCAAGAACCCTAGCTCCAAAAATGCCAAATATGTCCAAAGGCTGCCAAATATATGCCAAAGATCTTTTTCCAATAAGGTAGGTCGTATATTAAAGGGTTTGGGGCCAAAAAGTGTGAAATTACAGAAGTACCCAAAACTAAAGCGCGATCTTCGCATTTGCGAACAATGATATTCCTATTGACCATTGCATCTGCGATAAAGACTTCGCATTTGCGAAGTCCTTTATCGCATTTGCGAAGACTGCTTGCCTGGGTTGACATCGCATTTGCGAAACCTTTTTTCGCATTTGCGAGGACTGCTTGCCTGGGTTGACTTCACATTTGCGAAGCCCTTTTTCGCATTTGTGATCATTGCTTTCTTCTCATTTCCCACATTTGCGTCGCAATTGCGACATCTGAGGTCATTTTCCATATTTTCTTCTTTTCAACTTCTTTTTGACTCTTTTTTACTTCGTTTTTTCATGATCACTTATAAATCACATAGAACCTATAAAATAGAAGTAAACGACATTAAACACATGATTTTATCACTAAAACATAGCAAAAAACTAAGCTTAAAGACAACATAAGTTGGTAAAATACCAACTTATCAAACCCCCAAACTTAAACCATTGCTTGTCCTCAAGCAATGAAAGCGACAAAATCTCCTTCCAAGTATTTAACTTAATAGTTCATCTATACCATGCCAAGTCAAAAAGGTCTACTTTAGGCACAAACACATGAATTCGATTGATACCAACAATTACTCCAAAGCATATGAAATACCAAAAATTTCTTATGAATTTCATTACAATCCAAGTGCTCAAACACTATGTAGATCAAAGTAGCAATCAAGTCATGACACTAAAACTTCAAAATTTGCCTCTTTATCACAATTAACTTCCCTTGTTCATTCCTCTTAATTGAAAATGGGATTAAATTCAGAACTCAAATTTCATATGCCCTCACACTTAATAGAGAATCCCACACTCCTATATTGCAATGCAAAACAAAAATGGGATATCAAATGGAAAGAATTAACTCTCTCTCACAAAAATGTTCAAATGCACACAAGTAGTACCATAGGCTTGCCCTTCATATATTTCTCCACTAACGTAGACAAACTTGGTTCAAAATCAATTAGGACTTAAAAGGTTGTAGTTTAGGCTTTTGGTTAGGGTAGGGCACAATTTTGGCTAGAGTGACTCAAAACTTCCCTAAGCACTACAATATTTCAACAATAAAAGTACACTTCCTTCAAGAACTTTTCCACCCTTATTTCATCACCTACTCTTCCATTTATTCATAATTCCTTATATTTCCTTCCTTTTTTCCAAATATTACTCTTTTTATCTTTTTGTTTTTATTACCTTTCACCTTTTAAGAAACTTTCACATCACAACTTTTCCAACCTTTACCCCCAAACTTAGGCTTTTAGCCTGTGTTTATATTTTCAAAGTACTTAGGGAGGTAGGGTTCCAAAAGTTAAATCAATAAAGAACGAAGGATTAAAGATTGTAACATGGTTGCCAAAGAAAAAGTTTAAAAGCTCAAAAGGGGTTGACTAGGGAAAATATGCAAGGGTAGGAAATTTAAGGCACAATAGCGATCCAAGGAAGGCCTAACATCATTTCTAAACCAAGGTAGTCTACGATTTCACCTTGAAGCACATTCCGGAAATATTCTAGACTATAAATGATGCAAACGAACTCAGAATAAATCTCACTATACATGGCACATGAACACTCAAGTGGAATACAAATCCAAAATCCAATTGAAACCAATGACTCAAAGAAGTTACATATAGCATAGGAAGCTATTTAGTGAATCAAAGAACCAAATATTGAGTCTAAAAGTCATGACAATGATCTTTACTTCAATCATTTTTATTTTTAAAAGATCAAGAATTCATATGCCGAGGTTTAAATCATGTTGGTACCAAGCAAGCCACAAATTGGCCAATGGGCACAAACCCCAACTCATACCATTTATTCTTCCTAAATTAACAAAAAATATATCTAAATAAACCATACTATTTAAAAAAAATCAAGAAGCTAATAAACATCAAGTCAATAAAACATACTATATATAAAAACAAAAATTCAAGAAGCTAGTAAACATACTAATATAACACATCACATGAAAACAAAATAACATCACATGAAAACAAACAAAAATACCAATCTACCATATCCATAATTATACAAGAAGTCACCCTCAACTAGAGATGTTGTAATGTCCCCAATGCAACTAAACAAAATAGAGTAAAATGGTGGAAAATACTCCCTGAATATTGCATCAAGTTCTCTCCTCGTTATCGGACTCAGTCGCATCCTCCTCTTCCAAAGGGTTGTCATTCGCGGATTCGTCAGAGTTACGGTGCCTGTAAACAAAGGATTGGAGTGAAAACATGGTATGGCTATGAAAAACATTGCAGAATGATTCAAATATGGTCAAGAAATGATTGGACAGTCGAATCACAACCTTAGAAAAAATTTGAGATTTTCAAATCTGTAAAGCACAGCTGTTTGATATCGCAATTGCGGAGGAAACAGGAAACCCAAGAGATCGCAATTGCGATTAATTATTCACAATTGCGAAGGCAACAGGAATTGTCATTGCTCGCAATTGCAAGCTCATCTTCGCAAATGCGAAAGTTGCCAGGCCTGAGAGTTTTGCAATTGCGACCACCACTTCGCAAATGGGAAGAGGTCATCGCAATTGCGATCTCCTCGTCCCCAGCCAATCTTCACTCAGAGAACAGTCCAAAGCCCCAAAAGTTTTCAAACAAAAGCATACTTTTAGATAACCTAATCAATTTTTAAGCACAAAATCATGCAATAGACTTCACACACAACCATGAATTGAAAATAATTTCAATGATTCGGCCAAGAATCTCAATCGGGCCTTTCATCGAACACATAGTAAGCACACAAAATTACTTCTATTTTCACAAAGCCATGGGTACTCAGACTTCTCCATTTTTCAAGCAAAGAATAAGCTCACACTCTCAACCAACCTCACCCAGAAATCAACACATGATTTATGTTGTTTTTCAAACAATTTTGCACAGGAAAGGAAAATCAAATTGAAACCTAGTTGTTGAGCAATAAAGGAGAGGAGAAGAAGAAGAAGATGCTATGGAACACAAAGAGCACAAATATTAATCCTTCATACCTTGATTCTTGCAATTAGGAGTAAAAATGAGGGAGTTTCAAGGTTGGGGGAGTGAGGAAGAAACCAGTCGTTTAATTTTAGGGCCTCAAAAGATTCTTGCAATTATTTTAGCAAGTGTCAAGCAAAACCCAGTATAGGTGCCTCAGAGGTCGCATTTGCGACTCCCTATTCGCAATTGCGAGCTTTAAACATTCTACAGAGGTCATAAATGAGACCCTTTCTTGAATTTTGCGATGTGGCCAAGTTCGCAAATGCGAACACTAAGCTTCTGCAATTTCCAGCTACTGGTTTTTAGCTCTCCGGTCACCCCGACCTGCTCAAATCAAATCCAAAAATTATGAAACTTAGCAGATTAGTCAAATATAAAATAATAAACTATTCTAAAAAATAAAATTTCAAAAATGACTAAAAAAAATTAAAAACGGTGGGTTGCCTCCCACCAAGCGCCGCATTTAACGTCGTGACACGACGTGGATCAACTTTATCACTTTTCTCGCCACTTAGACGATATGAATTGGGCACCTAATTTGGACTCAAGCTTGTGACCGCGAGTAACGAGGGGTGATAAGTAGATGATCAAGCCACATATTAATTTCTTCATTTTGTATTTCTTGGCTTTTTGTGAGGAATGTCATTTTGCCTTCTTGAATATGCAAATTGCAAAATGTATGGCTCTTGTTTTTCTTGTTTGCACTTCCATATGGATTCGCACGGCTCAATTCCCATACCACCATGCAATTCCAAAGATGAGAAATACTTGGAATGCGACCTCAAGCCTTCAAATTGCATTTCTTCCTGGATTTTGGCATCCTCTTTTTCCCCCGAACTAGAGTCAACTTCAACCATATTTTTAATTACACCGGTTGATTCTAATTCCATATTTTACTTGGCATCACTAACAAGCATGGAGTCGGTTGACGGACGTTTAATTCTTGATTCCTCAAAATAAAGCTCACTTTATTCCTCGAAGTCGGACTCTTCTTGACCTTTTTCCACACTCTCAAGTTGGTGGTGCATAGTGAGCCTCAACCAATATTTTTATTTGATCTTCCAAAGTGCGGACATTCTCATCATTTTGAGTCAAGACTTGCTTCAAGTCCTCGAGTGCAAATTTGTGATTCTCCTCATTTTCAAGATTGGCCTCCAACATGAGCATCATTTTCTCATTTTGAGCATTTGAGAATTCTTCTTGATTTGGATCAAGTGCCAAAGAAGGATTTTCGGCTTCAACCTCCAAGGAAGGTTCTTGGCTATCATTCACTTTCGAGGCTTTTTGGACCTCTAAAGCTTCAAGCATTTCTCCCATTTGTGAGTGCGACCTTTCAAGTGCCAAATCATTTTGGAGACTATTTTCCAAAATCTCCTCCAAGGCATTTTGCTCTTTGTTTCCTCCTTCAAGTAGACATTCTAACGTGAGCTTGAACTCTCCATTTTGGCCATGCTCAATTTCTTTCACTTCCATATCCCTATAATTTTCATCACAAAAAGTAGAATCGTCATAGCGGGGATTTGGGGAAGGGAAGGACAAATAAGCACAATTATCCCAATGGTCGTTTTGACGACCACACTTATCACAAATACTCCATTCATGGTTTTGCGATTGTGCGCACATTCCGCACCCGGGAGAATTTAAAAAAATTTGCCACGAGTGTGGTCCTCCACAATAAGGACAAAAGGCATCAAAATATGAACAACTACCATCCGACCAATTTGCATTATATGATGCCATTTTTCAAAAACTAAGAAAATAAAAAAAGATAAGAAAATAATTACACAAATATTCACAAGTTTGGACCAAAGCACTTACGCTTACTTCTCAAACAACCTAAATACGCCAAATTGTTCCCCGACAACGACGCTAATTTTGATGACGTCCAAATTCACTGCTAAAAAGTAAATGGACACGGTTGCATTCAATATAATTTACCCAACTATGAGTCGGGGTCGAATCTCATAGAGAACAATATGTAGGCGATTAGGCGTATAAGAGAATTATCACTTATTATAGCTAAATGCAGAAATATAAGCTAACCTAGAAAGCAAATAAAATGATCAATGGCTACAAGCATGGATGCATTGGGAATTACACTCAAGTAACAATCCAATGTATTTCACAATTTTACACATATGAGCGAGTTTATGTTAATTAGCCTCGGGTAATAATTCTATATTAGCTTCTTCCAAAGACTAACAAGACTTGTTAATTGAATTATCCCTAAAACAATTAAGAGATTAAGCACACCCGAATATGGCTACAAGTAGTTCAATCCTATCCCTAGGTAGAATCTATAAAGTGCAAAGCCTCAAGTTCTTGTTAATTAATCTTTCTCAACCCCAAATTATCTTTCCCAAAATTAATTCAAAGTTAATGGGCGAGTCCTAGGATTAGCTAATCCCTTTGGAAACATTAAAGAACAAGAATAATTAAAGAAACAATAACTCACTTCATAATAAATAAAAATAGTTCAATACATAAGCACAACAAGATATTTAATCCACATTTTAAATATGAATATTCCCATAAACAATATTCAAATGTTGGAAAAAATATTAGACACTTAGATATTCAATACAAAGCAAGGAAATGAAGAAATGAACATAAATAAGTAAGAAATTCACAACCAAAAGCTTCAAATCTTCAAGACCCAAGTGTGTGTGCAAGAACCCTAGCTCAAACAATGCCAAATATGTCCAAAGGCTGCCAAAGATATGCCAAAGTTCTTTTTCCACTAAGCTAGGTCGTGTATTAAAGGGTTTGGGGCCAAAAAGTATGAACTTACAGAAGTACCCAAAACTGAAGCGCGATCTTCGCATTTGCGAACAATGATATTCATGTTGACCATCGCATTTATGATAAAGACTTCACATTTGTGAAGTTTGACTGTCTGGTTTGACTTCGTATTTGCGAAGTCCTTTATCGCATTTGCGAAGAATGCTTGCCTGGGTTGACTTCGCATTTGCGAAGACTGCTTGCCTGGGTTGACTTCGCATTTGCCAAGCCCTTGTTTTCACATGTGATCGCTGCTTTCTTCGCATTGCCCACATCTGCATCGCAATTGCGACATCTGAGGGCATTTTCTCGATTGTTTTCTTTTCAAATTCCTTTTGACTCTTTTTTACTTGGTTTCTTTGTGATCACTTCTAAATCACATAGAACCTATAAAATAGAAGTAAACGATATTAAACACATGATTTAACACTCAACATAGCAAAAATCTAAGCTTAAAGACAAGATAAGTTGGTAAAATACCAACTTATCACGGACCTGCTCAATTCCTTAAATCACAGCAAACAATATCGAAACTACGAATCCCACCTCGAATCGAACTTATGAATTTCCAAATCTTCCAACTTTCAAACCCGTGCCGAAACATATCAAATCAATCCAGAATGACCTTAAATTTTGCATGCAAGTCCCAAATGACATAACGGAGCTAATCCAACTCTCGAAATTTCAATCCGAGCCCAATATCAATTGAGTCAACTTCCGGTAAAACCTCTCAACCTTCCAAAACTTTGACTTTCCAATTTATGCCAAAATGCTTCAACTTATCCTACAGACCTCCAAATCCAAATACGGACGCACGCCTAAGTCCCAATGCACCATACAAAACTATTTGAATAATTAAAACACTATTTCAGAGTCGTCTACATAAAAGTCAAGTTTCGGTCAACTCTTAGGGTCTTTCGGAAACAATCTCTCTACTCCCTCGGTGTAGGGGTAATGTAACGACTAGGATGGTTGTTTTGACTGTATTAGCCCTGATCCCTTATTTAATGCTTTCCCAGTATCTGTTTCAGCTTATGTGACTTACCGGGAGGTTTTGTTTTGATTTTTGGGGTGTTTTGGGACACTTAGTCCCTAAACGGAAGTTTAAGCCTTAAGATTTTGTCCGTAGTTGAAACTGTGTGAAGATGACTCCGGAATAGAGTTTTGTCAATTTTGTTAGCTTCGTTAGATGATTTTGGACTTAGGGGCGTGTCCAGATTGTGTTTTGGAGGTTTGCAGCTCATTTAGGCTTGAAATGGAGAAAGTCAAACATTTGGAGATTTTGACCAGTAGTGAACTTTTTGATATTGGAGTCGCAATCTGATTCCGGAAGTTGGACTAGTTCCGTAATGTTGAATGTGACTTGTGTGCAAAATTTGGCATCAATCGAACGTGGTTTGATAGGTTTCGGCATCAGTTGTAGAAATATAAAGTTTCAAGTTTATTAAGTTTGAATTGGAGGGTGATTCATGTTTTTAGCATTGTTTGATGTGATTTGAGGGCTCGACTAAGTTTGTATAGTGTTTTAGGACTTGTTGGTATATTTGGTTGAGGTCCCGGGGTCTCGAGTATGTTTCGGATACTTAACGAATTGAATTTGGACTTAGGCAAATGGCTAAAGCTTCTGGCTTCTATTGGTCAAGAAGATATGTTAGCGTAGGTGCAGAAGTCAAGCCGCAGGAGAGGGTTCTCAGACGCGCCAAAGCTCGCAGATGTGGTCCCAGCCATTTGCGCACATGCGATGAGTTTTTTGCAGGTGCGATACCACAGGTGCGGTTGAAGGCTCGCATCAGCGAGTTTACTGGGCAGAAAATAGGATTTCGAGGGTTGATTTCTCATTTCCAATTTTGGGACTTTGAGAGCTCGGATTGGGCGATTATTTGAGGGATTTTCAGATAAAGCTTTTGGTTAACGATTCTTAATTCCTTTATGGTTATATTCCGCTAATCTATGGTTGATTTCATCATTTAAATTCGGATTTGGGTTGAAATTTTGGGGAAAATGGGAAGTTCTTTAACTAAGATTTTTGGGGTTTGATTGAGATTTTGACATCGGATTAGGATAATGTTTGTATGGTTGGACTCGTGAGTGAATGGTTGTTCGTATTTTGTGACTTTTACCTGATTCCGATACATGGGCCCCGGGAGACTTTTGGGGCGATTTTCTAATTTCTCGCTTTAGCTTTGATTTATTTGACTAGATTAGTTTCTTAAAGTTATATTTATGATATGTAATTGATTTTGGCTAGATTTTGGCCATTCGGAGTCGAATATTCGTGGAAAGAGCATTGTTACAGATTGATTTGAGCTTGGTTTGAGGTAAGTGGCTTGCCTAACCTT
>AWOL01S0007857.1:105060-122486 GCA_000715115.1 Nicotiana otophora
TGTGGGGGGGGGGGGGAATCCACATAGGATTTGGTACTATTGTTATATGTGAACGCCGTGTACGTGAGGTGACGAGTACGTACACGGACTATTTGCTGTAAAACCTAATTTATTTTACTAAGTAGCAACCTGGTTTTCCTTTAATTTGAGTTATATCATTTAAATGAGTATTAGTCTGTTTTCATTCTTATTTGAGCTATCCCAATATTTGTAGTTATCCTGCTTGGTCTAATATCGCATATCTACGTTCTTTAACTGCTTATCTGAACTCTGTGAAGCATACCTAGTTGATTCCCTGTTATTCCTTGTTCTTTATCAATATAAATGAAGAAATCTTGTTGTTAACTATTGTATTTATTGGTTTGAGTTGTGTGTTTACTTTTGATACTATGAGGCGGTTCCTCGGGAGTTCTCCCTACACATTTACTTTTAAGACTACGAGGCGGTTCCTCTGGAGTTCTTCCTGTATATTTATTTTTGAGACAACGAGGCGGTACCTCGGGATTTCTCACTGCATATTTATTTTGGGACTACGAGACGGTATCTCAGGAGATCCCCTGTTGTTTACCCCTGTGTGTTGTACTATTACCTTGCTGTGTTTTCTTTTGTTAAATTTTAGTCTCTTATTATACTGTATATTCTCCTTCTACATTATTTACCTTCCGTACTTCTTTTATTAGACTCTGGTGTATAGAGATACTAGTTTAACTTCTGTAGCTTGTGACTCAAAATGTTTCGGGTTTTGGGAAGATTGTGTATTTATAGAGTACTGGTTATTGTACATGTCGAGCAGCATTGATACTAGTTACTCAGTTATCCACTATTGTTAGTTACCAAGTTTTATTTTTGTTTTGTTATTTTCTGCAATTTGTTAGGCTTATCTAGTCGTAGAGACTAGGTGTCGTCACGACGTTATACGTAGGGAGTTTGGGTCGTGAGTCATAAGCTATCTTCGGGAGCCGTGAGTCACAAGCTAGTTTATTAGAATCTCGCGGATCGGTATGGAAAAATCTGTACTTATCTTCGGGAGGCTATGGAACTGTTAGGAAAAATTATACTTCTTGATTCCTTGTCGTGCGAAATTTGTTGACATAAAAAATTCTAAAATTTTGTATTCTATTATTTCTCATAGATGGTGAGGATCCGTACCGAAGGATCTGATGACCAGGCACCCGCGCCCCCTGCTAGAGCTGCGAGAGGCTGGGGCCGGGGTAGAGGCCGAGGACGTCTACGTGGTGCAGCCAGATCACCTGCACGAGCTGCTACAGAGGAGCCTCCAGTAGCTCTAGCTGGAGGGCAGACACCTGAGGTACCTGTTGTTGCACCAGCACTCCAGGGACTCTAGCCTAGTTTCTGAGCATGTTTGGCACCTTAGCTTAGGCTGGACTAATTTCACTTGCTCCTGCCACATCTCAAGCTAGGGGAGGAGCACCGACTCCCATTGCCGGTACCCCAGAGAAGCGAGTTTAGGTAGACCAGGATCCAGAGATCATACCAGTACAGCTGGTAGCTCTAACTCATCCTAAGGTTAGGGCAGCAGTTTTTGAGGCAGAGCAGCTCAAACTTGAGAGGTACAAGAATTACCACCCTCCTACCTTCAGTGGATTGGCGTCAGAGGATGCCCAGGGTTTTCTGGAGGAGTGTCCATATATTCTCCGTACTATGGGTGTAGCAGAGTCAAGTGGGGTTGCTTTTACTTCATTCTAGCTTAGAGGAGCAGCCTATCAGTGGTGGCTTGCTTATGAGTTGGGTAGTCCGGCTGAAGCAGCTTTACTTACATGGACTCAGTTCTTGGACATGTTCTTGATGGAGTATGTTCCCCAGAGTCTCAAAGACACATGGTGCACGAAGATTGAGCAGCTCCGCCAGGGTGCTATGACTGTGTCAGAGTTTGCAGTTCGTTTCAGTGATTTGGCCCGACATGCACCGGCCTTGGTTGCCATATTTAGAGTGAGGGTTCGTCGGTTTATTGAGGGACTCCACCCCGGTATCAAGATTAGTATGGTCAGGGATCTGGAGATGGATATTTCTTACCAGTAAGTTATGAGTATTGCTAGGACATTGGAGGGCATGCTCGCCCGGGATAGATAGGAGAGAGAGAGGGATTGCCCCAAACTTAGGAGGGGTGCACCTACACAGACTTCTCAGGCACAACGTGCTCCACCGGGTCCTTAGGCTATGATTCCAGCACCCGCTACCGCCCCACTTGCTCAGCCAGCTTGAGGTGAAGGTCGAGGACACCCTAGAAGGGGAGGCCATGCCAGATATTATGCTCTTCCGGCTCATACAGAGGCATTTGCTTCCTACTCTATCATTACAGGTTTTGTTCCGTCTGTCATAGAGACGCGTCGGTTTTATTTTATCCAGGATCTACATATTCTTATGTGTCCTCTTATTTTGCCCGTATTTGGGCGTATCTTTAGATTCCTTGAGTTCCCCTATTTATGTGTCTACTCATATGGGAAAGTCTCTTGTTGTGGACTGCGTGTATCAGTCGTGTTTGATTCCTTTTAGTGGTTTTGAGACAAGATTCGATTTATTATTGCTTAGTATGGTAGACTTTGATGTTATTTTAGGCATGGACTGGTTGTCGCCCCATTATGCTATTATTGATTGTCACGCTAAGACAGTGACGCTGGCTATGCTAGGTTTACCGCGATTAGAGTGGAGGGGTAACTTAGAGTACACTCATAGTAGAGTTATTTCATTTCTTAAAGTTCAACGAATGGTTAATAAGGGGTGTGACTAGTATCTAGCTTATGTGAGAGATGTCAGTATTGATACCCCTACAATTGAGTCAGTCCCAATAGTGAGGGATTTTCCATATGTGTTTCCAGCTGATCTTCCGAGCATGCCGCCCGATAAAGATATTAATTTTGGCATTGATTTGTTGTCAGGCAGTCAGCCCATCTCTATTCCTCCGTATCATATGGATCCTCCTGAGTTGAAGGAGTTGAAGGAATAATTACAAGAATTGCTTGATAAAGGCTTCATTCGGCCCAGTGTGTCACCTTGGGGTGCTCCTGTCTTGTTTGTGAAGAAAAAGGATAGTTCTATGCATATGTGCATTGATTATCACGAGTTGAACAAAGTTATAGTGAAGAACAGATATCCTTTGCCTCATATTAATGACCTATTTGATCAGTTACAGGGTACTAGACTGTTTTTCAAGATTGACTTACGTTCAGGTTATCATCAGTTGAAGATTCGGGAGCCAGATATCCCGAAGACTACCTTCAAGACTTGGTATGGTCACTATGAGTTCCTTGTGATGTCTTTTGGGCTGACCAATGCCCCAACAACCTTTATGCACTTGATGCACAGTGTGTTCCGACCTTATCTTGACTCATTCATCATTGTGTTTATTGATGACATTCTGGTGTACTCCCATACTCAGAAGGATCATGAGCAGCACCTAAGGATTATGCTTCAGTCCTTGAGAGAAAAGAAGTTATATGCGAAATTTTCAAAGTGTGCATTTTGTCTAGACTCACTGCATTCTTGGGTCATGTAGTATCGAGTGATGGGATCCAGGTGAATCCGAAGAAGGTGGATGCAGTGCAGAGTTGTCCTAGACCGTCATCAGCTACGGAGATCCAGAGTTTTCTTAGTTTGGCGGGGTATTACCGTCATTTTGTAGAGGGATTCTCATCTATTGCAGCACCTATGACCAGGCTGACCCAGAAGGGTTCTCTGTTCAGATGGACAGAGGAGTGTGATGAGAGCTTTTAGAAACTCTAGACAGCTTTGACTACAGCCCAACTATTGGTATTGCCTTCAAGTTCAAGATCTTAAACTGTATATTGTGATGCGTCGCGGGTTGGTCTCGGCGAGATATTGATGTAGGACCTTAGGGGATTGCCTACGCATCCAGATAGCTGAAGGTGCATGAAAAGAACTACCATGTCCACGGCCTTGAGTTAGCAGCTATTGTTCATGCCTTGAAGATTTGGCGGCACTATTTGTATGGTGTTCCTTGTGAGATCCAAACCTATCACCGGAGTTTGCAGCATCTGTTCAAGTAGAAGGATCTTAATTTGCGTCAGATGAGGGGGTAAGAGCTACTTAAGGATTATGATATCACCATTTTGTACCATCCTAGGAAGGACAATGTGGTGGCCGATGCTTTGAGTCATCGGGCAGAGAGTTTGGGGAGCTTAGCATATCTTCCAGCAGTAGAGAGGCCAATGGCATTGGATGTTCAAGCCTTAGCCAGCCAGTTTGTCAGATTGGATATTTCTGAGCCGATTCGAGTATTGGCTTGTGTGGTCTCTCGATTTTCTCTTTATGATCGTATAAGGGAGCGTCAGTATGATGACCCCTATCTGTTTGTCCTTAAGGACATGGTTCAACACGGTGATGCTAAAGAGGTCACTATTGCGGATGATAGTGCATTGAGGATGCAGGGTAGGTCGTCTGCCCAATGTAGATGGTTTGCATGAGTTGATTCTCCACGACGCTCACAGCTCGCGGTACTACATTCATCTGGGTGCCGCAAAGATGTACCAGGACTTGAGGTAGCATTACTGGTGGAGGATGACAAAGAAGGACATAGTGGAGTATGTGGCTCACTTTCTAAATTGCCAGCAGGTGAAGTATGAGCATCAGCAGCCAGGTGGGTTGCTTCAAAAGTTAAAGATTCTAGAGTGGAAATGAGAGCGGATAACTATGGATTTCGTTGTTGGACTCCCACGGACTCAGCGGAAGTTTGATGTCGTTTGGGTGATTATGGATAGGCTGACCAAGTCAGCTCATTTCCTTCCTGTGATGACTGCCTATTCTTCCGAGCAGTTGGCTCGAATTTATATCCGCGAGATTGTCAGGCTTCGTGGCATACCGACATTTATCATCTCTGACCGGGGTACACAGTTTACATCACAATTATGGAGGGCTATACAGCAGGAGTTGGCTATTCAGGTTGACCTAAGCACATCATTTCACCCTCAGACGGACGGATAGTCCGAGCGCACTATTCAGATACTGGAGGATATGCTTCGCGCTTGTGTGTTAGTTTTTGGGGGTGCGTGGGATCAGTTCTTGCCACTTGCGGAGTTTGCCTACAACAATAGTTATCAGTCGAACAATAAGATGGCACTGTATTAGGCTCTGTATGGTAGGCGGTGTCGGTCTCCAGTGGGTTGGATCAAGCCAGGCGAGGCTAGATTATTAGGTACGGACTTGGTTCAGTATGCCCTGGATAAGGTGACGGTGATTCAGGATCGACTTCGCACAACCCAGTCCACACAGAAGAGTTATGCGGACCAGAAGATTCGCAATGTTGAATTCATTGTTAGAGAGCAGGTCTTGCTCCGTATTTCGCCTATGAAGGGCGTTACGAGGTTCGGGAAGAAGGGCAAGTGGAGCCCAAGGTTCATAGACCCATTTGAGGTGTTGCGACATGTTGGGGAGGTTACTTATGAGCTTGCCTTGCCTCCCAGTCTTGCAGGGGTCCATCCAGTATTCTATATTTCTATGCTCCGGAAGTATCACGGTGATCCGACTCATGTGTTGGATTTCAGCTCAGTCTAGTTGGATAAAGATCTATCTTACGTTGAGGAGCTAATGGCTATTTTGGGTAGCCAGGTTCGAAAGCTGAGGTCAATGAACATTGTTTCCGTGAAGGATCAGTGGAGGGGTCAGCCGGTCGAGGAGGCGACTTGGGAGACCGAGCAGGATATGCGTAGCCGTTATCCTCATCTTTTCACCACTTCAAGTATGTCTCTATACTCGTTCGAGGACGAACTATTATTTTAAGGGGGAAAGATGTAATGACCCAGCTGGTCTTTTTGAGTGTATTAGCCCCGATCCCCTATTTACTTCTTTCCCCGTATCTGTTTCAGCTTATGTGACTTGCCGGGAGGTTTTGTTTTGGTTTTTGGGGTATTTTGGGATACTTAGTTCCTAAACGGAAGTTTAAGCCTTAGGATTTTGTTCGTAGTCGTAATTGTGTGAAGACAACTCTGGAATAGAGTTTCGTCAATTTTGTTAGCTCCGTTGGGTGATTTTGGACTTAGGGGCGTGTCCAGATTGTGTTTTGGAGATCTGTAGCTCATTTAGGCTTGAAATGGCGAAAGTCGAACTTTTTGAGATTTTGACCGGTAGTGGACTTTTTGATATCGGGGTCAGAATCTGATTTCAGAAGTAGGAGTAGGTCCGTAATGTTGAATATGACTTGTGTGCAAAATTTGGGGTCAATCGGACGTGGTTTGATAGGTTTCGGCATCAGTTGTAGAAATTTAAAGTATCAAGTTCATTAAGTTTAAATTAGAGGGTGATTCGTGTTTATAGCATTGTTTGATGTGATTTGAGGGCTCAACTAAGTTCGTATGGTGGTTTAGGACTTGTTGGTATATTTGATTGAGGTCCCAGGGGCCCCGGGTGTACTTCGAATGCTTAACGGATTGAATTTGGACTTAGGCAAATGGCTGAAGCTTCTGGTTTCTTGTATTTTCGCACCTACGGCGGGGAAAACGCAGGTGCGGGATCGCACGTGCAGAGTGAAGGGTGCAGGTGCGCTGTTGGTCAAGAAGGTGTGTGAGCGCAGGTGCGGAAGTCAAGTCGTAGGAGCGGCCCAAAGCTCGCAGATGCGGTCCCAGCCATTTTCGCACCTGCGATGAGTTTTCCGCAGCTGGGGTTGAAGGCTCACAGGAGCGAGTTTGCTTGGCAGAAAATAGGATTTCGAGGGTTGATTTCTCATTTTCAATTTTTGGAATTTGAGTGCTCGGATTGGGCGATTATTTGAGGGATTTTCAGAGAAAGCTTTTGGATAACGATTCTTAACTCCTTTTATGGTTATATTCCACTAATCTATGGTTGATTTCATCATTTAATTTCAGATTTTTGTTGCAATTTTGGGGGAAATGGGAAGAAGTTCTTCAACTAAGATTTTTTGGTTTTGATTGAGAATTTGACATCGGATTTGGATAATTTTTGTATGGTTGGACTCGTGAGTGAATGAGTTATCATATTTTGTGACTTCTACCCGATTCCGAGACGTGGGCCCGGGGAGACTTGTGGTGAGATTTTCTAATTTCTCGCTTTAGCTTTGATTTCATTAAATAGATTAGTTTCTAATAGTTATATTTTGATATGTAATTGATTTTGGCTAGATTTGGGCCATTCGGAGTCGGATATTCATGGAAAAAGCATTGTTACGGATTGATTTGAGCTTGGTTCGAGGTAAGTGGCTTGTCTAACCTTGTGTGGGGAAAATTCCCTTAGGATTTGGTACTGTTGTGATATGTGATCACCGTGTGCGTGAGGTGACGAGTACGTACACGGGCTATTTGTTGTAAAACCCGATTTATTTTACTGAGTAGCAACCTGTTTTTCCTTTAATTTGAGTTATACCGTTTAAATGAGTATTAGTCTGTTTCATTCTTATTTGAGCTATCCCAATATGTGTAGTTATCCTGTTTAGTCTAATATCACATGTCTACGTGCTTTAACTTCTTGTATGAACTCTGTGAAGCATGCCTAGTTGATTCCCTATTTTTCCTTAATCTTTATCAGTATAAATGTAGAAATCTTATTGTTAACTGTTGAATTTATCAGTTTGAGTTGTGTGTTTACTTTTGAGATTACGAGGCGGTTCTTCGGGAATTCTCCCTGGAAATGTACTTTTGAGACTACGAGGCGGTTCCTAGATAGTTCTCCTTGCACATTTACTTTTGAGACTACGAGGCGGTTCCTCGAGAGTTCTCCCTGTATATTTATTTTTTAGACTATGGGACGGTACCTTGGGAGATCCCATGTTGTCTACCCATGTGTGTTGTACTGTTGCCTTGCTGTATTTCCTTTGTTTAAATTTCAGTCTCTTATTATACTGTATATTCTCCTGCCTTATTTATTATTTACTAGTGGGCCTGACCTGACCTCGTCCTACTTGATCGAGGTTAGGCTTGGCACTTACTGGGTACCATTGTCGTATACTCATACCACTCTTATGCACATATTTTTATGTGTAGATCCAGGTACTTCTTATCAGTCTCGCTATTAGCTGAGAGTGTTTGCTGTTGTACGGAGACTTCAAGGTACATCTGCCGCGTCCGCAGACCTCTGAGTCCCCCTCTATTCTCTCCTATGTCATTTACCTTCCGTACTTCCTTTTGTTAGACTCTGATGTATAAAGATACTAGTTTTCTTTCTGTAACTTGTGACTCATGATGTTCCGGATTTTTGGAAGACTGTATAGTTATAGAGTATTGGTTATTATATATGCCGAGCGGCATTGTTACTAGTTACTCAGTTATCCGCAGTTGTTAGTTACCAAGTTTTATTTTCGTTTCGTTATTTTTCACAATTTGTTAGGCTTACCTAGTCGTAGAGACTAGGTGCTGTCACAACGTTATACGGAGGGAGTTTGGGTCATGACAGGTAAGGTCTGCGTACACACTACCTCCCCAGACCCCACTAGTGGGATTTCACTGGGTCGTTGTTGTTGTTGTTGTCTTACCGCTTAAGCTTCTAAAACAAGAATCCTTCTTCCAAATTGATCGCGAATCATCCGAAAACCAAACTCGACCACACACGTAAGTCATGACACATAATACGAAGCTGTTCGAGACCTTATACCATCAAATAGGACGCTAATTCACAAAATGACCGGTCGGATTGTTACAACCTTTCTATGAGCTGAGTTCAATTGAGGCATGTTAACTGAATGATATTGATAAGTCATTTCTTCACTTTATTTAATTTTTTCCTTTTAAAGTGCCAAAAGTTCAAGAAGATATTGTGATGAGCTTTGTCATTATCATTATAAATACATAATTAGTGGTTCCAACATTTAGCAAATGAAGTTAAACAATGACGCATAGAGAGAAAGAAGCGCAAAATAAAGTGACAAATTAGACCATATACTCTCTAACATCAAATGGACACAACAATAATCAAGTGGAACAAGGAAGCAATAGAAGTGCTTCACCTAAATCTGCTCTGTAAGGGAAGTAAACACAGTTTACATATTAAGAAAAGAAACCGATTTATACTTATAGTTCATCTCTTCTCAAAGAAGCACAAGTGCAACCACAAAAAATTACAGAGACTAAGAAATCAACAAGAGATATGAAACTGAGAAATCAAGAAGAAACGAAAACATTACTTTAAGCTCAAGAAGATGCACAAATGTAAAGAGGACATAAACATTAATTTTAATGTTATTAAAGGAATTATTATGTCTGGAAATAAGAAACATTTAGTTCTAAACTTAAATGTACTTCATGTTCAGTAATTTCTCCTTTTATGTACAAATTATTACCTCTGTTCAATGCTTCAATACAAATTATTTTCTGGTGATAACACTTCTGAAATTCAAATTCATTTTGTAAATTGAAATTCTCGAATGGACAGATATAGTACAACCGTAACAAAATAAAAACCAAACTTAAACTTCAAAAAGAAGCAAAATCTAGAAGTTTAACGAAAACTTATTTCTTTCAAGAAATTTATCGGACACCTTGTTTGACCAAAAAATGTAAACCTTTGATTAAACTAATTAATTTTATAATAAAAAAGGGATTAAACCTAGTTAATAATAATATCCCCAGATTTATAACTAGTCAACTCTAATAAAATCGGACAGTGTTGGCGGAGGATTAAATACTGCGTACATTCAATGTTTTCAGATCATTAATGATAGAAGAATTTCAAGTAATAAATAATAATAAATGGCATTAACGTAAATAAGGAGAATGATTCACCCAATATTGAATGAGGTGGATGATTCCTCCTTCTGGCAGTGATGAGTGATAGGCAATTACTATAATATTGGAATAATCTCGGATCTGATAAAAAAATGTGGAATAATATATAATCAAATCTTCTTAGAAAGGTAGTATTTGTATCTTTTCTAGAGAGAAAGTCTTCTTCTCAAAAAGTGTTCTTATTAGAGAATGTTACCTTCCCTTTTTCCCCTATTTGTTTTCTATATGGGACATACACTAGTCAACCCTAAAAGTACAGACACCAAAAATATTCAATAGAATATTCTCTTAAATATCCTATTACAAAAACTAGCTGTTAGCACTACCCTCGATACTCGACCTCGGCCGTTATTGACTGTTCGGCTACGAACCCCGTTATCTACTAGTCACCCTCGACCATATCACTTTCCACGATATTGCTCCATGCTAAATCTCACTGAGGCAGATTTTGACCTATACAGTTAGTCCCTCTTGTAACACCCCGAAAATTTTTAAAGTACTTAAGTATATGGCCTGGTAAAATTTGCAAAGAAAATAATGTTTCATGGTGCCGGACTAGGCTTACGTATTTGAGGATTAAAGAAATTCTTCGCGGCGAGCTTTCTTGCCACGGCTCGGACTTTTTGGGTTGAACAATGCACAGGAAAGTAAAGAAATTTTTTTGCCAGAAAAGTGTGTTTATGCGGTCCATTATGCTACCACATAATCACTCTGCGAGCCGCATAATGGCCGCAGAAGTGAGCAGGAGAGGGCTATTCTGGAAGCAGCTATGCGGTCGACTATGCGACCGCATAAATGTTATACGGTGCATTAAGAGACCGCATAACAGTTATGCGGACGGCATAGTGACCGCATACACAGGCAGTTCTTTTGGCTATTTTGTAACCAATTGTGCGACCGATATGCGGTCGTATATGCGACCGCAGAACCTGTTCCGAAGCTTCATTTTTGGGTTTTTAAAACCCTACCCTACTTCGTTAAATACACGTTTTGGGCCATTTTTGAGATATAATCTGACATTTTAGAGTAAGAGAGAGTGTCCTAGAGTGAGAAGGTGTTCTTCAATAATTGTTCTTCAATTTTTGCTCAAGTGTTGAAAAATTAAGAAGGCAAACTCACTAGGTCTTCATCCTAGAGGTAAGATTCTACACCCTAAACCCTAATTTCGAAATCATCTGAAAATGGGTAATTAGCAAGATAATTTTTAGTCATGAGAGTTGATTATTTTACATGTATGTGATATCAAGGGGTGTAGGAAGATTGTTGAACTAAGCATGGTAAATATTGGGTTGTGGGATGATGGAATCCTCCATAAAAAGATTTTGAAACCTTGTGCACACCTAGTGTTTTATAAAATACTCAAATGAGCTAGAACTATGATCATCTTTCTTATTTTGGTTTAATTTATTATATTTCTAAAATATATTGAAGTTTCTAAGAATTTCGTAACATTGAGATTGTAAGGAATCTCAAGTGAGGTATATTGGCTAAACTCTTCTTTAAGAATTGGAATTCCCAATATCCTTGTAAGTTCCGAGATGTTAATTATAAATAGAGTATTCTGATAAATTTACTGATGAAGATATATGTTCAATTCGTGTTTCAAATGCTCTTGTCATATTGCATTATAAATTGAGAGTGTGTCTCAAACTATGGATTACATATCCACATGTTATAATTTCAAGTCGTAATTTATGTAAAAGTTAATATGCCAAGTTGTATAGAGATTGTGATTGTGATACACCTCCACCCGCATACATTGGGGTGAGGCGACATGACCGTTTCGAGTGGGGATTATTGTATAGAGATTGTGATTGTGATACACCTCCACCCGCATACATTGGGGTGAGGCGACATGACCGTTTCGAGTGGGGATTATGGTATAGAGATTGTGATTGTGATACATCTCCACCCCCATATATATTGGGGTGAGGCGGCATGATCGCTTTGTGTAGGGATTATGGTATTGTGGGACTGCACCTCCACCTGCTTACATTGGGGTGAGGCGGTACGACCGCTTTATGTATAATTTTGGTATTGTTGTGGCACTACCACCCACATACATTGGGGTGAGGCGGCATAACTGTTTTGTGTTGGTATTGGTATTGCTGATACATTTTCACCCACATACAGCGGGGTGAGGCGGCATAGCCTCTTTGTGTAGGTTCTTGGTACTGTGGTTATACATCCACCCGCATACATTGGGGTGAGGCGGCAAGGCCACTTGATTAAAGTTGTGGTATTGTACGTACACCTCTGCCTGCATACATCGGGTAAGGCGGCAGGGCCTCTTTGTATGAAGATAGTTACAGAGGATCTCATATTAAATCCTATAAATGTTATTGATAGCTTTTAATGAGCTTGATATGGCTAAGACAATTATCTATATTATTCTATTGCTGCACTGGTTCATCATAATTATCTTGTATTTCTAAATTCTTAAATTGCTGTTTAGTTTTCATACTAGTGCTATTCGACAGTACTAACGTCCTTTTTGCCGGGGGCGCTGCATCTTTCAATGGATGCAAGTGGTTCCACAGCAGGAGATATTGGTCAGTAATAACAGTGCACCTTCTTCCCAGCTGACTTGGTGAGCCCCACTTCATTCCAGGGTCATGAATCTTTTGTACTTTCTGTATTCTGTTTGAGGTATAGCCGGGGCCTTGTTGCCGGCATTATCATTGTACTCTTCCTTATCTATAGAGGCTCTGTAGACATAGTGTGGGTTGTGTGTTGGTGCAGGGGAAAGACAAACTATATTATGTTGTGGTTGTATTACCAGTCCATTGGATACTTTAAAAAAATGATGAAACTATTGGAATTGAATTGGTATTGTAGACATGAACATATTTTCGTCTAATAAATGATAATATGTATTATCTCTATTCATAGATGAGTTTGGGTAGAATGAAATCTAATAGACTTACTCGGTCGGGTTCACTCGGATGAGCGTCGGTCGCGCTCCTCGGTTTTGGGGCGTGACAAAATTGGTATCAGAGCCTAAGATTTTAAAGTGTCCTAGGATGTCTCGGAGCCATGTCTAGTAGAGTCCTTCTTATCAGTGTATTGTCTACTACATCTATAATTAGGATGCTACTTGGGAATTTAGGAATAATAACATTCTTCCATGTTCTTTATAGTGCGATAAAGCTGGATGTAAGATTGTTCCTCCTTTAACTCGTGCTTTACTTTAAAGAACTGACCAAAGAGCCAATGTCACCCCAAGAGTGACAGTTGATCCTATATTTGGTGAGAACCCAAGGAGTGAGAATATTCCTTCGGTTACTACACTACCCGATTCTGCTACAACTGATCAGACAGCACCTGCCCCTACACCTACTGAGGGTGCAACGATCCCTCTAACTGATATACCAGTTCCACCTCCAGTTCCAGCTTCTGATTCTGGTGTTTTTGATGTTGATCTTAGGGGAGCCATACAGATGATGGCTCATATAGTGGCTTCCTAGGCCCAGAGATCAAATGTTACACCCACTTCTTCCAGTCAGCCAGGGGACTCTACTAGTTCTAGGGTGAACAGGTTTCTCCAGTTGGATCCCCCGTGAACACTGGTACTAACCTAGAGGAGGACAACTTTGGTGGTTCTTCAGGTGGCAGCAGGTCAGCCTTCAAGAGAGGGTCGTCAGGGACATCACAGTCCTGTGCTCAGTCTTTGGCTAGTGCACCGCCATCAGGGCCTAGTCAGTAGAAACAGTGGAGCCATTTCAGTCCCAATCAGGGAAACAAGGGATCCTATCAGCATGGTCGTCATGGTGGTAGATTCCAGCAGCAGAGGAGGCCCCCATGCCCTAGGTGTGGAAAGATGCACCTAGGCATATGCTTCATGGACTTACTCATATGCTATAGATGGGGATTGAGGGGTCACATTCAGAGGGATTATCGTTCGTCCCGCAAGGGTGTGGGCAGGGGCATGGCACATCCAGCCAGTTTTGTAGCTACTACATCCACAACACCTCTTCCAGCTCGAGGCACTCCAACACCCGCAGGGCGAGGTGCAGCTAGGGGCGGAACTTAGAGTTTGGGAGGATCCGGACATTTCTATGCTATGAGGGGTCGCCAGAATTCAGAGGCTTCTTCAGATGTTGTCACATTGACTGTCCAATATCATGATGTGTATGGTCTTATTGATACAGGTTCTACTTTGTCATATGTCACACCTTATGTTGCTATGGAATTTCAGATAGAACTTGAACAGCTTCATGAGTCGTTCTATGTATCTACTCTGGTTGGTGAGTCTATTTTGGCCGCGCGGGTTCATAGGGATTGTGTTGTCACGTTGCGTGGTCGGGACACCATGGCCGATCTCAATGAATTGGTAATGGTCGATTTTGATGTAATAATGGGGATAGACTGGCTTTATTCTTGTTTTGCCAAGCTTGATTGCCGAACCAGGACTGTTAGGTTCGATTTTCCAAATAAGCCAGTTATTGAGTGGAAGGGTGATGNCAGTCCATTGGATACTTTAAAAAAATGATGAAACTATTGGAATTGAATTGGTATTGTAGACATGAACATATTTTCGTCTAATAAATGATAATATGTATTATCTCTATTCATAGATGAGTTTGGGTAGAATGAAATCTAATAGACTTACTCGGTCGGGTTCACTCGGATGAGCGTCGGTCGCGCTCCTCGGTTTTGGGGCGTGACAAAATTGGTATCAGAGCCTAAGATTTTAAAGTGTCCTAGGATGTCTCGGAGCCATGTCTAGTAGATTCCTTATTATCAGTGTGCTGTTGACCATATCTATAATTAGGATGCTACATGGGAATTTAGGAATAATACCCTTCTTCCATGTTCTCTATCGTGCGATAAAGCTGGTTGTAAGACTGTTCCTCCTTTAACTCCTGCATTGCTCTAATTTTCAGTACATGGCACCTAAGAAGAATGCAAGAACTGGCCAAAGAGCCAATGTCACCCCAAAATTGACATTTGACCCTATAATTGATGATGCGGGTGAGCACCCGAGGAGTGAGAATATTCCTCCAGCTACTACACTGCCTGGCTCTACTAAAACTGATCAGACTGCACATGTCCCTACACCTACAGAATGTGCAACAGTTCCTCCAACTGATAATCCAGTTCCATCTCCATCTCCCGCTTCCTATTCTGGTATGTCTGATATTGATATTAGGGGAGCCATACAAATGTTGACACAGATAGTGACTTCTCAGGCCCAGAGATTGAGTATTGGCCTACTCCTTCCAGTCATCCAGGAGAATCCGCTAGTTCCAGGGTGAACAATTTTCTTCAGTTAGATCCTCCAGTGTTTTCGGGTACTGATCTCGAGGAGGACCCCCATGACTTCATTGATGAGATGCACAAAACTCTCTGGGTTATGCATGCTACAGAGACAGAGGGAGTAGAGTTGGCCTCTTACCGCCTGAAAGGAGTGGCCTATTCTTAGTTTGAGTTGTGGGAGGAATCCCATGAGGAGGGAAGCCCTACGGCTAGGTGGGGTGAGTTCACAGATGCCTTTATGGATCATTTCTTGCCTGCTGAAACTAAGGCAGCTCATGTCGCTGAGTTTGAAAGCCTGAATCAGGGTAGTATGAATGTGTGGGAGTATCATATGGAGTTTGCGCGCCTGTCCAAGTATGTTATTCACATGTTGCCCATTATGGAAGCTAGAGTGCGCCGGTTTGTACAGGGCCTTTGCCCCTTGGTTATAAATGAGGCCTCTATAGCTGCCTTAAATTCCGATATGAACTATGGTAAGATGGTGGCATATGCTCAAGCCACAGAGACCCGCAAATTGAAGAACAAAATTGAGCGTCAAATTACTAGCAAGGCCCGGTCTGCGGGCAACTTTGGTGGTTCTTCCGGTGGTGGTGGTCGTAGGTCGGCATTCAGAGGAGGGTCATCAGGACCATCCCAATCATTTTCCCAATCTTCGATGGGTGCACAGTCATTTGGACCCAGTCAGGGCAATAGGGGACCCCACCAGCAGGGTCGGCCCGACTGAATATTTCAGCAGCGGAGGCTTCCATGCCCTAATTGTGGTAGGATGCACTTTGGGTCCTATTTTATGGACCTACCAGTATGCTATGGGTGTGGTTTGCAGGGTCACATTCAGAGAGATTGCCGCTCATCCCGCCGAAATATGGGCAGAGGTGTGGCACAACCAGCTAATTCTGTAGCTACTACATCCACAGCACCTCCAGCTCGAGGCACTCCAGCACCCGCAGGGCGTGGTGCAGCTAGAGGTGGTACAAGAAATTCAGGAGGACCCAACAGATTTTACGCTATGCAGAGACGTCGGGAATCAGAGGCTTTTCCAGATGTTGTCACAGGTATATTGATTGTCCAATCTCATGATGTATATGCTCTTATTGATCCCGGTTCCACTTTGTCATATGTCACTCCTTATGTTGCTATGGAATTTGGGATAGAACCAGAACAGCTTTATGAGCCGTTCTCTGTATCTACTCCAGTTGGTGAGTCTATTTTGGTCGTGCGGGTTTATAGGAATTGTGTTGTCATGTTGCATGGTCGGGGCACAGTGGCCGATCTTATTGAATTGAGAATGGTCAATTTTGATGTGATAATGGGGATGGATTGGCTTTATTCTTGTTTTGCCAAGCTTGATTGCCGAACCAGGACTATTAGGCTCTAATTTCTAAATGAGCCAGTTATTGAGTGGAAGGGTGATGATGTAGTGCCAAAGGGTAGGTTTATTTCCTACCTTAAGGCCACAAAGATGATAAACAAGGAATGTATTTACCATTTGGTCTGGGTTACGAACACCGATGCTGAGGCACCAACACTTGAGTCTGTGCCTGTTGTGAATGAATTTCCAAGAGTCTTCCCGGATGAACTCCATGGGATCCCACCGGACAGGGAGATTGATTTTGGGATTGATGTGATGCCAGACACATATCCTATATCTATTCCACCCTACAGAATGGCACCGGCAGAATTGAAGGAGCTAAAGGAACAACTGAGAGATTTTTTAGAAAAGGGTTTTATCCGGCCAAGTCTGTCGCCTTGGGGCGCAGCAGTCCTTTTTGTAAGAAAGAAAGATGGGTCAATGAGAATGTGTATTGACTATCGGTAACTTAATAAAGTAACAATCAAGAATAAGTACCCACTGCCAAGGATAGATGACTTGTTTGATCAATTGCAAGGTGTCGGGTACTTCTCCAAGATTGATTTAAGATCCGAGTATCACCAATTGAAGATCAGGGAGCGGGATATTCCGAAAACAGCTTTTAGAACCCGGTTGGGGCATTTTGAATTTCTGGTGATATCTTTTGGGCTAACAAATGCCCCAGCAGCCTTCATGGATCTTATGAATCGCATTTTTAAGCCATTCCTCGACTCCTTTGTGATAGTGTTCATTGAACATATTCTTGTATATTCACGAAGTCAGGAGGACCATGCTGACCATCTCAGGGTAGTTCTGCAAACCCTACATCAACACCAGTTATATGCAAAGTTTTCAAAGTGTGAATTTTGGCGTGAATCAGTTATATTCTTTGGTCATGTAGTTTCTAGTGAGGGAATTAAGGTTGATCCTGAGAAAATTTTAGCGGTGAAGAATTGGCCGAGGCCTACAACTCCAATAGAGATTCGCAGTTTCTTAGGCTTAGCTGGATATTACAGAAAGTTTGTGGAGGGGTTTTCTACTCTTGCCTCTCCATTGACTAAATTGACGCATAAGGCAATTAAGTTCCAATGGTCAGATGCTTGTGAAAAGAGTTT
>AWOL01S0007857.1:123252-144534 GCA_000715115.1 Nicotiana otophora
CTTCAATATATTTTAAAGTAGAAGGAATTGAATCTGCGGTAGAGAAGATGGCTTGAGTTACTCAAGGACTATGACATTGATATTCTATATCATCCGGGAAAGGCCAATGTTGTGGCTGATGCTCTTAGCTGGAAATCTATGGGTAGTTTGGCTCACTTGGAGGCATATCAGAGGCCATTAGCCAAGGAAGTTCAACTATTGGATAGTTTGGGAGTTCGTCTTGCAGACTCTAGTGAAGGAGGGGTAATTGTGCAAAATAGTGCTAAATCATCGCTTGTTTTGGAAGTCAAAGAGAAGCAATATACGATCCATTATTGGTGCAATTGAAAGAGGGGATTCATAAATATAAGACCATGGCCTTTTCTCTTAGAATGAATGATGGTACACTAAGGTACCAAGGGCGACTCTGTGTTCCAAATGTGGATGGCCCTTGGGAAAGAATTATGGCTGAAGCTCACACTTCTAGATATTCCGTGCACCCAGGTTCTACGCAAATGTATCATGATCTTAAGGAAGTCTATTGGTGGAATTATATGAAGAGGAATGTGGAGGATTTTGTGGCAAGATGTCCAAATTGTCAGCAAGTAAAGGCCGAACACCAAAGGCCCGGTGGGTTGGCACAGAACATAGAAATTCCAATGTGGAAATGGAAAAGGATTAATATGGACTTTATGGTAGGATTACCGCGCACTCCATGCAAGTTTGACTCAATTTAGGTTATTCTCACAAAATTAGCACACTTTTTGCCGGTTAAGTCTACGACACGGTGGAGAAGTATGCTCAGTTGTATATCAAAGAAATAGTCAGGTTGCATGGCACCCCAGTTTCCATCATTTCTGATCGGGGGGCATAATTCACTGCTAATATTTGGAAGAACTTACAGCAAGGTTTGGGTACTCAAGTGAATCTTAGTATAACCTTTCACCCGCAGACTGACGGGCGGGCAGAGCGGACTATTCAGATGCTTGAGGATATGTTGCGCGCTTGTGTTATAGACTTCAATGGTAGCCGGGATGATCATTTATCACTCATAGAATTTGCATATAACAATAGCTATCATGCAAGCATTCATATGGCACCGTTCGAGGTTATATATGGTAGGAGATGTAGATCTCCTATTGGGTGGTCCGAAATTGGGGAAGCAGATTTGATAGGGCCAGACCTTGTGTATCAGGCTATGAAAAAAGTTAAAATCATTAAGTAGCAGTTGAAGACTGCTCAGAGTCGTCAGAAATCCTATTCGGATGTTCATCGTAGAGATTTGGAGTTCAAAGAAAATGATTGGGTATTCTTGAAAGTTTACCCCATGAAGGGTGTAATGCGATTTGGTAAGAAAGGGAAATTGGGTCCGAGGTATGTCGGACCGTACAAAATCATTCAGAGGATCGGTAAGGTGGCGTACAAGCTTGAGCTACCACCTGAGATGTCATTAGTACACCCGGTGTTTCATGTGTCTATGTTGAAGAAAGTAGTCGGAGACCTGACACTCATTGTTCCGGTTGAGACTATTGAGGTAAATGAGAAATTGACTTATGAAGAAATTCCAGTTGCCATTCTTGATAGGCAAGTCCGAAAGTTGATAAATAAAGAAACTACATCCGTAAAAGTGTTATGGCAAAACCAACAGGTTAAAGAGGCTAGTTGGGAGGCCGAGGAAGAAATAAAGAAAAAGTATCCTTATTTGTTTGAATGACCATGTATTTATAAAGTTGTGATCTATAAAAAACTTCTAAGAGTTACTTTCTATGAATTATGTATGATTTGTACATTTGATGTTAAGGGTGTTCCGTTCTGGTAATATAATTTCTTGTGAGGCCCCAGTTTGTGTTGTTTGGTATTATGTTACGTCATTGGCATTCGTATATGTTGTTAGGATGTGTTTCCGGGGCTCTCTGACAGGTGGATAGGCCTAGTTACAAAGGAAACTCTGGCAAAATATTTGGAAATTTAGGGAGTTAGTCAAATTTGGGGTTGTTGGTGTGTGGTATTAAAAACACTAAGTTCTATAAGATGCTAATAACATAATTTGACCCTCATTTGAGGACGAATGATCCTAATCGGGGGAGAATATAATACCCCGGAAAATTTCAAAGTACTTAAGTGTAAGGACTGGCAAATTTTGCAAAGAAAATAATATTTCATGGTGCCGGACTAGGCTTACGTGTTTCAGGATTATAGAAATTCAAGCTCGCCGCGGCTCAGACTTTTTGGGTTGAACAATGCACAGGAAAGTAAAGGAAATTTTTTGTCGGAAAAGTGCGTTTATGAGGTCCATTATGCGACCGCATAATGGATGCAGAAGTGAGCACGAGAGGGCTATTCTAGAAGCAGCTATGCGGTCGACTATGCGACCGCATAACTGTTATGCAGTGCATTATGCGACCGCATAAGAGTTATGCGGACCGCATAGTGACCACATATACAGGCAGTTCTTTTGGCTATTTTGTAACCAATTATGCGACCGATATGCGGTCCGCATAACCATTATGCGGTCCGCATAACCATTATGCGGTCGCATATGCGACCGCAGAACCTGTTCCGAAGCTTCATTTTTGGGTTTTTAAAACCCGACCCTACTTCGTTAAATACACGTTTAGGCCATTTTTGAGAGGTAATCTGACATTTTAGAGTGATAGAGAGTGCCCTAGAGTGAGAAGGTGTTCTTCAATAATTGTTCTTCAATTCTTGCTTGAGGTTTGGATGACTAAGAAGGCAAGCTTACTACGTCTTCATCCTAGAGGTAAGATTCTACACCCTAAACCCTAATTTCGTAATCATCTGAAAATGGGTAATTAGCAAGATAACTTTTGGGCATGAGGGTTAATTATTTTACATGCATGTGATATCAAGGAGTGTAGGAAGATTGTTGAACTAAGCATGGTAAAGATTGGGTTGTGGGATGATGTAATCCTCCACAAAAGGACCTTGAGACCTTGTGCACACCTAGTGTTTGATAAAATGCTCAAATGAGCTAGAACCATGATCATCTTCCTAATTTTGGTTTAATTTGTTATATTTCTAAAATAGATTGAAGTTACTAAGAACTCCGGAACATTTAGAGTGTAAGGAAGCTCAAGTGAGGTATATTGGCTAAACTCTTCTTTAAGAATTGGAATTCCCAATATCCTTGTAAGTTCCGAGATGTTGATTATAAATAGAGTATTCTGATAAATTTACTGATGAAGATAAATGTTCAATTCGTGTTTCAAATGCTCTTGTCATATTGCATTATAAATTGAGAGTGTGTCTCAAACTATGAATTACATATCCACATGTTATAATTTCAAGTCGTAATTTATGTAAAAGTTAATATGCCAAGTTGTATAGAGATTGTGATTGTGATACACCTCCACCCGCATACATTTGGGTGAGGCGACATGACCGCTTTGTGTGGGGAGTATGGTATAGAGGTTGTGATTGTGATACACCTCCACCCACATATATATTGGGGTGAGGCGGCATGACTGCTTTATGTAGGGATTATGGTATTGTGGGACTGCACCTCCACCCTCTTACATTGGGATGAGGCGGTACGACCGCTTTATGTATAGTTTTGGTATTGTTGTGGCACCACCACCCGCATACATTGGGGTGAGGCGGCATAGCCGCTTTGTGTAGTTTCTCGGTACTGTGGTTATACATGCACCCGCATACATTGGGGTGAGGCGGCAAGGCCACTTGATTAAAGTTGTGGTATTGTACGTACACCTCTGCCTGCATACATCGGGTAAGGCGGCAGGGCCTCTTTGTATGAAGATAGTTACAGAGGATCTCATATTAAATCCTATAAATGTTATTGATAGCTTTTAATGAGCTTGCTATGGCTAAGACAATTATCTATATTATTCTATTGCTGCACTGGTTCATCATAATTATCTTGTATTTCTAAATTCTTAAATTGCTGTTTAGTTTTCATACTAGTGCTATTCGACAGTACTAACGTCCTTTTTGCCGGGGGCGCTGCATCTTTCAATGGATGCAGGTGGTTCCACAGCAGGAGATATTGGTCAGTAATAACAGTGCACCTTCTTCCCAGCTGACTTGGTGAGCCCCACTTCATTCCAGGGTCATGAATCTTTTGTACTTTCTGTATTCTGTTTGAGGTATAGCCGGGGCCTTGTTGCCGGCATTATCATTGTACTCTTCCTTATCTATAGAGGCTCTGTAGACATAGTGTGGGTTGTGTGTTGGTGCAGGGGAAAGACAAACTATATTATGTTGTGGTTGTATTACTAGTCCATTGGATACTTTAAAAAAATGATGAAACTATTGGAATTGANTAGTCCATTTGAGACTTTAAAAAAATGATAAAATTATTGGAATTGAATTGGTATTGTAGACATGAACACATTTTCGTCTAATAAATGATAATATGTATTATCTCTATTCATGGATGAGTTTGGATAGAATGAAATCTAACAGGCTTGCTCGGTCGGGTTAACTCGGTTGAGCGCCGGTCACGCTCCTCGGTTTTGGGGCGTGACACCTTTGCTTATTGATGTCGACCCTAGGCGACCTTGATGAGCGGACTTTGTTAGTTAGGGTTGAGAAGTTTTATGCGAGCAGGTCAAGTAGTAGCGCTTCGTACGGGATGGAAACGAGACCTTCCGTGAGCCACAACCTAGGGTCACATCGTTTTAGAGTGACGCCATGTCATCATGCGTCATTATTACGCATTTTCTTGATACCTTGTATCATTTCCTGCGCCTCTGCCGTTTCGATTCTTAAGCTGGGCAACGACGGTTTGCTTTCTCGATATTGATGCCCTAACTCTTATAAATGAGAATATTCAATCCTTAGATTCACTCTTTGCATTCTAAAAATTGGATTTTCATATCTTATTTTTCCTTACTCAATCAGAATCTTTATTTTCTTGACCTTACTTCATGATCCTGCCTTCACTGATTTTGGTGGATCCTGCTACTCTTGACTCTTCTGCCTTTACACTTTCTCTATTCATAAACAAAAATGGTTAATGTGTCTTCTAGTTCTGGGGGGTACCTGACCATGTTCCTTTGGCAGTGCGCATGCCTCCCCATGACGGTGGGGCTGCCATTGTTGCAGAAGATGAAAGTTTTTCTACGGTGGAGGAAATAATTCCCCATAACGAGAAGGCTAGAACTAACTTCTCAAAGCTACCCGAAGATGACCCTGAGGCCGTGGAGTCTGAGATGGACGTCACTGCCCTTGCTAATTTCAGGGCGAAGTTCAAATTCCAGTCTGCATCGATCTAGTCCCGGCTGGACACGATGTGGTGCAGATTCATCGCCTTGGATATTGCGCATTCTATGCATATCCATTCTACGTGGGCTACTCTTTTCCCATTCTCTCATTGGCAGGGGAATTTTGCCGCTACTGCGGCGTCTTCCTATCTCGGCTTTCTCCTTATATCTACAAGTTTATCCTCATGCTGACGAAGTGCGTGGAATTGGCTGGCCGCATGGTCTGTCTTCGCCACCTGATGCACCTCTTCACGCCGAGTTTCCATAGAGGGACGATGTTGCACCTTCGTCACCGTGGAGGCAAAAGCTTGGTAGTGAAGATGGATGATAAATAAAATCGTCGATTCTGGTTTAATTACTTCTACATCAAGAATGAAAACGTGGTGGCAAACGCAAATGGATTTCCTGAGGCGTGGAATTACACCCGTAATTATTTTTACTAAGTGCTCATTTTGCTCATTCTGGTCGTAGTCTAACCGTTCTTCTTTTTCTTGTTCAATCAAGACCGAGCCCCCTCCTTTGGTCGCGGATATTCATGATTGGGTTAGCCAGGTCGTACCTCACACAGTGGGGATTCGTGGGTGGCCGGCCTTTTTCCAACATTTCGGGCCCAAGCTTTCAACGAAAGGTGAATTTGTCCGTCCGTACTCATATATAGTGACTTTTTACATATGTCGTCCTGCCCTTGTGGTCGCGTATTCATCATGACTAATATTTGGCTTTCTAATCTCTTTTGCAGGCCGAGGGTCTTCGAGGAGGCAGAAATCTCATGCTTCGGCATTCCATAAGGGGAAGGCCATTTCTATTCCTGCTACTGCGGTGAGACCTGCTCGGTCGTCGACTACTGCGGTGGGTGTTTCCACTTCCCCTCTGCGTCATCTGATTGATGAGGACAGTTAGGAAGGATCATCGCCGAATGATGATAATCTGCTTCCCCGCAAGAGGTGATCCGTCGGTATCGGCAAGGGAGGTGTCCGCATGGGGAGTTCGATGATGGAGGGATTTGTCATCAGATAAACGGTGACCATAGATATCGTAGTTGATGCCGAGCTGCTGTCCATGATTCTACCATCGTCGGGGACCGAGGAATGTATGTTGCTCCTTGTGGATGAAACGGGTTTTGAAGGGTCGTCAGTGTGAGTCCCTGACGCCTTACAAGGGGATGAGACATCGACTTCGTTTCTAGCCTGATCTCGGCCAAACCCATACCACAATTACGTAGTGAGGCGGTCGATACAATAATAAACCCAACGAAGGTCGGGATCGAATCCACAGGGAGTTAGAATATGGGATTAGGTGTTTATCTAAGTTAATTGCAAGTTTTGGCTCCAATTACACTTCCACAACTTGATTGGTATTCTACTTCTACTTTACTCTATTGTTTGCAAGTATAAAACTAAGGACAATATTTTTGGTTTTGAGTTTTTCAAATGATTAAAAAGGGACTAGGTTCATGACTTCTACCTAGGTGGTTATCTAATGGGTTGTAAACTCCAGGGAAAATTTGATTAGTTGGGGTCGTGATGTAGAAATCACATTCGGGTACTCACTCTATACCTCTCGGTAGTTTGAGTGATTTTGCCCAATTTGGCTTTCTCAAGTCCAATTGGGTATTTACACAATACAAGTGATATTAGCTCAAGTCGGGTATTACAATCTCTAGGTTTAACCCTTTAATTGGGGCTATCAATTTCTTGAGTTCACCCCAATTTCTTGTTAGCCAAGTTTTTCTAGACTTAGTCTCTCTTTCTCAAGTAGAGGCTAAGTCGAATAGGCATGAATCAATGCTTGCAACCTTTGAATCTAGGGTTCAATCATGAACAAAGCTAAATATCACGAACCCAATCAAAAATAAGCCCTAAACTAAACACCCATCAAATACCCACACTAGGTGGGGTCACAACCCTAGCTAAAGATGTAGCTACTCATGAAAAGTACAGAAATCATAGAAGAAATTAAGATAGAATGCATATTAATTGATTAGGGAAAGAAAATCTAATGTGTAGATGTTAATCTAATACAAAAATCCTCAAAGTAGCAAAGAAAATGGCTGAGGTGCTCTTCTCCAACGTCACTTAACCTAAAATGACAAAATGTTCTATTTATACTAAGCTGAACATATCTGACAAAATTACCCCTGTGGAGGTCGTACGGCCGCATAATTCTGGTGCGGTCCGCACATTGAGCTTCTCCAGCCTCACAATTATTGTGGGGTTCGCATTCTTGGAATTTTGGTCTTGGAATTTTGATTCTCACTACCCTTGCGGTCTTGAATCTATAGATCAAACTCTTGCAATAGAAGCACCCACCGCATCAACCTTGCCTTAGAGTCTTTTTTGCTCATCAAATAACGAAGTACCACATGGTCGGTGTGAACAATCACCTTTGTACCCATTAGGTACGGGCGGAACTTCTCCATAGCAAAGATAATGGCTAGGAGTTCTTTCTCGATCACCGTATAGTTGACTTGGGCCTTGTTAATTGTCTTGCTAGCATAGTAGACCGGATAAAAGATCTTGTTAATTCGTTGCCCCAATACCGCTCCAACCGCCACATCGCTTGCATTACACATTAGCTCAAATGGCAAGCTCCAATTTGGTGCGGTGATAATAGGAGTGGTAGTCAACTTATACTTGAGTAGCTCAAATGCCTTCATACAATCTTCATTGAAAAGGAACTTGGCATCTTTCTCCAAGAGTTTGCACAAGGGGTTTACCAACTTAGAAAAGTCCTTAATGAATCGGCGGAAAAACCCCGCATGACCTAGAAAGCTCCTCACTCCCTTTACGGAAGTTGGGGGAGGGAGTTTGGGTATCACTTCAATTTTTCCTTTATCAACCTCAATACCATTCTTGAAAATCTTATGACCAAGGACAATGCCCTCCTCTACCATAAAGTGACATTTTTCCCAATTCAACACCAAGTTAGTTTCCTCACAACGTGCCAATACCTTATCGAAGTTATCCAAACACTCTTCAAAAGAATTCCCCACGACAGAAAAATAATCCATGAAAACCTCGATAAAGTCCTCCACCATATCGGTGAAGATGGCCATCATGCACCGTTGAAACGTTGCCGGTGTATTGCATAATCCGAATGGCATCCGCGAGAATACGAAAGTGCCATAGGGACAAGTGAAAGTGGTCTTATCTTGGTCTTCAGGAGCAATAAGAATCTGGTTATACCCGGAATATCCATCAAGGAAACAATAATAAGCACGTCCGGCTAACTTATCCAACATTTGATCAAGAAATGGAAGCGGAAAATGGTCTTTCCGAGTAACTTTGTTGAGCTTCCTATAATCCATGCACACTCTCCACCTGGTGACAGTTCTTGTGTTGATCAATTCATTTTTGTCATTTGATATCACAATCATGCCCCCTTTCTTTGGGACACATTGCACCGGTGAGGTCCATGAACTACCACTTGATGATCTCTTTTTTTACTACCTCTTGCATGGCCTCACTCAATCGTCTTTGATGTTCCACGGAGGGTTTGGAATCCTCCTCCAAAATGATTTTGTGCATGCAAAAGGCTGGGCTTATACCCCGAATATCTACCAATGTCCAACATATTGCTTTCTTTCTCCTTTGGAGCACCGTAAGGGTGGAATCTACCTGCACGTTAGTTAAGCACGAGGAAAGAATAATAGGTAAAGTGGAACAAGGTCCTAGAAACTCATATCTGAGGTGTAAAGGCAAAGGCTTTAACTCCAAGGTGGGAGGCTCCTCGATTGAGGGCTTTGTTGGTGGAGTCTTCCGGTTTTCGAGATCTGAGGAAAGATTTCGGGGCTCATAAGTATATGATCCCATTCCTTGCAAAGCATTGACACATTCTACAAACCCTTCCTTCTCATCCTCATCATGATTTAACAAACCATCTTCCAAGGTATCTTCAACATTTATCACAACACTTTTGTCATTAACAATTACTTCGGTCACAAGATCCACAAACTAACACACTTCGTTGCTATTTGGTTGCCTCATTAATTTACAAACATGGAGCAGGTGAGCTCTCCAGATTCCACATCAACTAAGGCCTTCCCTGTAGCAAGGAAAGGTCTCCCCAAAATGATTGGCACCTCGTAGTCAACCTCACAATCAAGTATCATACAATCTGCGGGAAGGATAAACTTGTCATCCAGCACTAACACATCATCAATTATCCCCAATGGCCTTTTCATTGTCCGATCCTCCATTTTCAACCTCATGGATGTAGGTCCTGGTTTCCCAATCCCCAACGTTTTGAAAACAGAATAGGGCATCAAGTTAATGCTTGCCCCCAAGACACATAAAGCTTTGGCGAAATCGGGGCTCCCAATGTGCACGGGATTGTGAAAGCACTGGGGTATTCCAACTTTGGAGCCATGGAGTTCACAATAGCACTCACTTGATGTGTCATTTTGATCGTTTCACAGTTCATTGATCTCTTCTTTGTTATCAAATCCTTCATGAACTTGGTATATCATGGCATTTGTTCTAAGGCTTCAACCAACGACACATTTATGGACAAACTTTTCATCATATCAATCAATTTCTTGAATTTATTCTCATTGTGTTACTTTGCAAGTATTTGAGGGTATAGAGGAGGAGGCCTTGGAATTGGTGCCTTACCCTTTGGCACTACCGGCTCTAGCATGTCAATCACGTGCTCCCTAGACGGGTTCACATCTTCTTGCGTCTCCTCCACATTTTCATCAATATCAATCCTCGCTTCTTCATTAACTTGAACATCATTGCTTGGTTCATCATCATGTTGCACCAACATATCATCGCCCACATGTCTTCTTTGGTTTGAGGTACTAGAAACTCCACATCTCTCACATTTTGTTGTTACGGCCATTACATGCCCTGTATTCCCACCTTTCGGGTTGACCACCGTATAACTAGGTAGTACCCTCTTTGGGCGAGTATTTAAAGATTGATAAATTTGGCCAAGTTGAACCTCCAAGTTGCAGATAGAAGTGTTGTGGGAGGCTAATTGAAAATCGGAGTCGGCATTTTTCTTCATCATTTTCTTAAACATGTTTTTAATCCGTCTCATTTTACTATTGGAAGAACTAGGACCTTGCGACGGATATGGAGGCGGGTTATTTGGTTGTTGATACATCGGGGGTCTCTGAAAGCCCGAACCCCGATTTCCTTGATTGCTATTGTTCCAACCCCCTTTATTGTTGTTGCCTCCCCAATTGCTTTGATTGTTGCCACCCAAATTACCTTGATTATTTCCTCCCCAATTACCTTGATTACCCCAATTGCTTTGATTATTGTTGTTGCCGCCACTCCAATTTCCTTGGTTTCCTTGTGATCTCCATTGTTGTTGATTTGGAGCATTGATTCTTTGACCTTGATAATTGTTGACATATTGAACCAATTGCTCAAATTGTTCCAGATGATTTTGTACTTGTTGACCTCGCTGCCGTCTCTTGTTTACCATCATGTTCACTCCTTCCATACCATTCACCTATTTCGCCCTTTGAACATGTTGAAGCTGAGCCTTCGCCAATTGGTTCATAGTGGTTATCAACTCCGCAATAGTTTGCCCATGATCATGTAGCTCCTTATGTAGGTGAATAATATTTGGGTCACCCTGAGGAACATTGGCTCTACGTTTCCACGCCAAAGAGGTGTCCTCCATCTCATCCAAGATTTCACAAGCTTCAGAATAAGGCGAATTCATGAAGTTACCCCTAGCGAGTTGATTTACCACACACGGATTCGTTGTGTTGAACCCCCTGTAGAAGGTCTGTTGGATCATGGCCTCGGTCATATCATTGTTCGAGCTTTCTTTGACCATGGTACGATATCTATCCCAAATCTCGTGCAATATCTCATTGGGCTCTTATTTGAAAGCTAGAATTTCATCCCTTAGTATAGCCATGTGCCCTTGGCAATGAACTTCTCGGCCAACTCATCCCAAGTGTGGATGGAATCATTGGACAATCTCTCTAACCAGTCCAAAGCCTTTCCGTAGAGAAAAGGGAAATATCCTTAACCGCAGTGAATCCTCGGAGACATTTGTTTGCTTGCTCCCCCAACAGGTATCGATGAAACCCTTGAGATACTTGTAGCTATTTTGGTGTGGAGCTCCGGTGAAGAAACTCCGCTGCTCAAGCAGTGTAAGCATCACGTTGGTTATTTGAAAGTTGTCTGCCCTAATCCGGGGTGGGACTATTGCACTTGCACAACCCTCATTCGGCAACACCGGGTGCGCTGCTCTTGGTGGAGGTGGGGGAGGGTTTGGGAAATTATCATTAGGAAGTTGGCCTTGCCTGTTTACTTGAGGCTCGGGATGAACCTCATCCACTTGATCATTATCTACCTCCTCCCCCAATGATAAATTTCTGAGGGGCTCGTTGTTAAGGGCCATTTTGTACCTAAAAGCAATTCAAAAACAAAATTAGTGACTTGGAAGGAAAGAACGATAAAACACAAAAATACGTAGATATATAGCTAAATCCATTTAACTCCCCAGCAACGGCGCCAAATATTGATCTCGGCCAAACCCACACCACAATTAAGTAGTGAGGCGGTCGATGCAATAATAAACCCAACGAAGGTCGGGATCGAATCCACAGGGAGTTAGAATATGGGATTAGGTGTTTATCTAAGTTAATTGCAAGTTTTGGCTCCAATTACACTTCCACAACTTGATTGGTATTCTACTTCTACTTTACTCTATTGTTTGCAAGTATAAAACTAAAGACAATATATTTGGTTTTAAGTTTTTCAAATGATTAAAAAGGGACTAGGGTCGTGACTTCTACCTAGGCGGTTATCTAATGGGTTGTAAACACCAGGGAAATTTTGATTAGTTGGGGTCGTGATGTAGCAACCACATACGGGTACTCACTCTATACCTCTTGGTAGTTTGAGTGATTTTGCCCAATTTGGCTTTCTCAAGTCCAATTGGGTATTTGCACAATACAAGTGATATTAGCTCAAGTCGGATATTACTATTTCTAGGTTTAACCCTTTAATTGGGGCTATCAATTTCTTGATTTCACCCCAATGTTTTGTTAGCCAAATTTTTCTAGACTTAGTCTCTCTTTCTCAAGTAGAGGTTAAGTCGAATAGGCATGAATCTATGCTTGCAACCATTGATTCTAGGGTTCAATCATGAACAAGGCTAAATATCACTAACCCAATCAAAAATAAGCCCTAAATTAAATACCCATCAAATACCCACACTAGGGTGGGGTCACAACCCTAGCTAAAGATTTAGCAACTCATGAAAAGTACAGAAATCAAAGAAGAAATTAAGATAGAATGCATATTAATTGATTAGGGAAAGAAAATCTAATGTATAGATGTTAATATAATACCAATATCCTCAAAATAGCAAAGAAAACGGCTCAGGTGCTCTTCTCCAACGTTACTTAACCTAAAAATGACAAAATGTTCTATTTATACTAAGCTGAAAATATCTAACAAAATTGCCCCTGCGGAGATTGTGCGGACGCATAATTCTGGTGCAGTCCGCACATTGAGCTTCCGCGGCCGCACAATTATTGTGCGATCCGCATTCTTGGAATTTTGGGCTTGGAACTTCGAGACTTCTGTGGTCCGCATAAAAATGAGTGCGGCCGCACTTCTGATTGTGCGACCGCATATAAATGATGCGCATCCAACTCCTTGACTTTGAACTTGAATCCAACTCTCTAATTCTTTACTCCAGCGGACCGCATAATAGTGAGTGTGGTCGCACTTGATATTCTGTGGCCGCATAATAGTGAGTGCGGCCACACAATTTTGGTGCGGTCCGCACTCCTTTAGCTTGCCCAAATACTATTCTCTGAATCTCCTCTCTACGGCCGCACTAGGATTGTGTGGTCCGCACTGCTGGCCATTTTTCCATGTTTTGGTTCTTGTTCACTTTTGACTACTTTATGAGTTGATTTTGACTTCTTTAGCTCATATCCCAATATTCCTCCAAGTAAACATATTTTGTTAGTTTTCGGGAATGCCTTTAAGCATTTTTTAGCTAAATCGCAGTTAAAAGAGAGCAAATAATCGGTCAAAATACTTGACACGAAGGATGCGGTCCCTTCTCTTGGTCCACTATGTTTCGATGTGGAGGGTAAGACCCTCGAGAATCTGAAGGATTCCACTTTGTCGAAGAGCATAGCCGGCATTACTCTTAGGGTAAGTTTGGTATTCTATTTCCATATTCATTTTGCATGTCAACTCTGACTTTGTTCTTAATCACTCTGGCTTTCTTTTCAGACCATGATCTTGGATATTGAAAGTTCCCGCCTAGAAGATAGGCGTAAGGCCATCTTCCAAAAGATGGAGTGGAAATATTGCGAATATTGTGATAAGCACCGTGACCTTTGCCGACAACTTGGTGGCAGTAGCAACTTTTGGGCCCTCCGAAACGAGCTAAAGGAGAAAGATGAAGAATTGGTGAAGGTCATCGTAAAATGTAGTGAGATCGAGGGGGCATTGAAAGATAAAGAGGAGAAGCTCGAGGTGAGTAGGGGGGTCGAGGCCCAATGCGCCGACCTTCAGTCCCAAGTGGTCTCATTGCGTGCCAAGATGAAGGAGTGTCAACTTTGAGCGGCCGTTTTGAGTGGCGAGGTCATCGAGAAGGTAGTGGGTTTGGAGAAGGCGGAGAAGGCCTAGTTATTAGTTGCACGTAAAGCGACATATTTAGCGGACACAATTCGTGTTATCCGTTCTGAACGGGATTACGCCAAGTAGACGGATAGGCTCAGAGGGGAGCGTCTTGCTGAGCGGATTGAGGAGTTAGAAAAAGAGGTTGCAGACCTTAGTGATCGAGTTGTTGCCCTCGAGGCCAAAAATTCATAGTTACTGGCACAGCCGTCCTCATCCCGCACTTCTGATTTTCTTGATGTTCCTCGGGATCTGTATGAGGGATGGATTCACGTCGAGGCCCAGCAGGATATATTCAGGGATCTGATGGGGACGGGGGCTATTTCGAAGATGTGGATGGGATTGAGCAGGATGCCTGGTATGAAGATGAGTATCCCGACGGCGACGGCGATGGTGGAGAGACGGGTGGAGATGGTGTTGTTGAGTTAGGTAGTGCGTAGTTGCTTTTCTTTCTTTTGCTTGTAATTCTTGTGCATACTTTTGCTGGCATCTTATTTAGCCTTTGTAAGGAATATATTTGAAGTATGAAATGTCATTTTCACTGTTTTATATCTAATTCTTTTCTTTCTGTTCTGGCTTGCATGCTTCTTTCTTTTGTTTTGTCGTTTCAATCATACAATTTTGGTTTTGGTCATAGCCGGAGATTAGTAGGTGTTAATTCGAACGAGGTCAAACGTAACCTGTATTGAGTTAGTTCGAGTGAGGTTGAATGTGCGTTGATTCGAACGAGGTCGAATGTTAGTTAATTCGAACGAGGTCGAATGGGAGCTAATTCGAATGAGGTGGAATAGGAGTTAATTCAAACGAGGTCGAATGTGAGGGGAGTTAATTCGAATGAGGTCGAATGTTAGTTATTTTGAACGAGGCCGGATGTTAGTTAATTCGAACGAGGTTGAATGCTAGTAAATTTGAACGAGGTCGAATGTGAGTTAATTCGAACGAGGTCGAATGTTAGTTAATTCGAACGAGGTCGAATGTTAGTTAATTCGAACGAGGTCGAATGTTATTTACTTAATTGTGGTCGGGGGCCGGGTACATATTGAGGCAATGTTGTTCTGTCAAAAACATGGGCGAACTTCCTACATTTGTGTTTTACTCATATACTTGGAGAAATTCATATGTTTTTCGGGTTGGCATTCCAGTCCCAGTCTATCTAGTCCCTTCATTGGGTGACCTGGATACGTGTTAAGAGGTTGGGCAATGAACTGACTATCCGATGTCACTTTCTGTTCGTATTTTGACTTGAAGTGTCCCCCTTGTCGTCTCGTTTTGAGAAAACCCAATTGGGACAAAACTCAAGTGAGGGAAAAACAATACGACTTGGAGGACGCTTTTTCTTAAAAGTTGAAGTACTTAAGGTGGGTGACGTTCCAGTTGTTTGGTAGTGGTTTTTCTTCCATTGTTTCTAGTTGAAATGACCCTTTATTTGTTGCTGTCGTGATTTTGTATGGGTCGTCCCAATTCGTCCTTAGTTTGCCTTCCCGCGGGTCTTTACTTGCTTGTGTTTTGGCCTTGAGCACGTAGTCCCCGACTTTGAGTGGTCTGATCTTGGCCTTTTTGTTATAATAACGTTCTGCCTACTGTTTTTGAGCGACCATCCTTATTTAGGCCATATTTCTCCGTACTTCGGCTTCGTCGAGCTCTTGCCTTCTGCTTTCATCGTTCCTCACCCCGCTCTCATAGGAGTATCACAAACTGGGCTCTCCGACTTCGACTGGTATTATCGCATCAGTCCCATAGACTAAAGAATAGGGCGTCTCTCCGGTGCTCTTCTTTGGCATTGTGCGATAGGCCCAAAGCACTTCTGGTAATAGCTCCGGCCATAATCCCTTGGCGTCCTCAAACTTTTTATTCATGATGTTCAGTATTGATTTATTGGAGGATTCCGCTTGCCCGTTGCCCGCGGGGTGGTATGGTGTGGAGAGTATTCTTTTGATATGCCACTTCTCAAAAACTTCTGCGACCTTTTTTTCAGTAAATTGGTGTCCGATGTCGCAACTGATCTCTTTGGGGAGGCCGAAGTGGCACACAATGTTTTTCTATATGAAGGTGATCACGTCATGTTCGTGTATTTAGGCGAATGTTCTTGCTTCTACCCATTTAGAAAAATAGTCAGTTAAAACCAAAAGAAATCGTACGTTACCTCGTCCCGCAGGGAGGGGGCGATGCTGTCCATTCACCATTTGATGCAAGGCCAAGGGGAAGTGACCGAGTGGAGATGCTCGCCCGCTTGATGGATCATTAGGGTGTTCTTTTGGCATTGCTCACATTTTTCACGAAGTCTGTGGCCTCTTTTCTCATGGTAGGCCAGTAGTAACCTGCCCATATGAAACATCTTACCAGAGCTCTACTGACTGAGTGAGCTCCGCAGTGGCCTTCGTGGACTTCTTCTAGGATGCACCGCGTTTGATTCGGGCCTAAGCATTTCGCTAGGGGGCCGCTATACGTTCTTTTGTATAGGTCATTGTGAATAATGATGTACCTGGACGCTTGTATCCAGAACTTCTTGGCTTCCTTTTTATCATCTGGGAGTACGCTGTCCTGCAAGTATGTAACAATACGGTTGTACCGGTCCCAAGTTAGATTTAAAGTCCTTAACTCAATTTGATCTATCGATGAGTGGAGGAGGGTGACCACGTTTCCTTCTCCGGTTATGCTTTTAGTTTATGCCGCTAATTTGGCGAGGCCGTCTGCTTTGATGTTTTGTGCTCGAGGGATTTGGTCGAGTTGGCATTCGTTGAACTCGGACAGTTATTTGCAAATCTTGGCCTCGTATGTTTTAAACCTTTGCTCTTTGATCTGGAAAGTCCCTGTGACTTGGTTGACAACGAGTTGAGTCGCAGCGTAGGATGACCCGCCTCGCCCCGTACTTGATTACTAGCCTTAACCCTGCAATCACAACCTCATACTCGGCCTCGTTGTTAGTCATGTCTGGGTACCTTATGGACTGACGAACCACTTCGCCTGTCGGACCTTCGAGCACAAGTCCCAGTCCGACCCCCGATGAATTGGAAGTACCATCGATGTACAAAATCGATAGATCTTGTGCTCATGGAGAAGAGTGGGCGGCTTCTTTTTCGACTTCTAGCATTATTTTTGCGCTGAAGTCAGCGACGAAGTCGGAAAGGATTTGTGATATGATCTCCGTCCGCGGTTGATATGTGATATCATGCTCACTTAATTCTATGGCCCACTTGGCTAACCTGCCCGATAGATCAAGCTTATGCAAAATACTTTGCAAGGGGAAAGTTGTGACTACCGAGATGGGGTGGCACTGAAAGTAGGGTCTAAGCGTTCGTGAAGCTACGACCAAGGCTAGGGCCAATTTTTTGAGGTAGGGATACCTCGTCTCGGAGGGATTGCATACCTTTATCTTCTCGGACCAGGACTGCACTCAACGCTACTTCATATACGGCAAGGTAGACGAGAAGGTGTTCCCCCGGTTCTGCTTTGGAAAGCAATGGCGGTGACGACAGATATGCCTTTAATTCCTTCTGGGCTATAACGCACACGGAAGTCCACTAGAGGCCATTTTCTTTCTTGAGTACGCCGAAAAACTTATGGCATTTGTCAGATGATCGCGATATGAATCCCGACAGGGCGGCGATACGGGTGGTCAGCCTCTGAACCTGTTCTTTGCTGGTTAAGTGCTCTAGTATTCATTCTATAGCTTTGATTTGGTGGGGGTTGACCTCGATACCTCTTTGCGATACTAGGAAGCACAAGAATTTTCCTGAGGTCATGCCGAATACATACTTTTCAGGATTTAGCTTCATTCTGTGCTGCCTGAGTATATCGAATGCTTCTTTCAGGTGGATGATATGATCTTTTTTCCTTTTGGACTTGACCAACATATCGTCTATGTAGAGTTCCATGGTCTTGCCGAGTTGATCTTTGAACATTTTGGTCACCAACCTTTGGTATGTCGCCCCCGCATGTTTTAGTCCGAAGGGCATCACCCTGTAGCAGTACGTTCCTAGGTAGGTGATGAAGGTGGTCTTCTCTTGATCCTCCTCTTCCATGAGGATTTGATTGTAGCCCGAGTAGGCATCTAAGAAGCTCAGCAGTTCATGCCTGGCCGTTGCGTCAATGAGCTGGTCGATATGAGGTAGCGGGAATGAATCTTTGGGGCTTGCTTTGTTTAAATATGTAAAGTCTACACACATCCTCCACCTTTCGTTCTTCGTTTTCACCATGACCACATTGGCGACCCATTGGGGGTATTTTGATTCCCTGATGGAGCCGTTTTCTAGCAATATTTTGATCTCCTCGCGGACTGCATCATTTATTGCTGAATTGAACTCTGACTAAGCTATCTTACCGGGGGTAGAATGGGTCGACGTTCAACTTGTGTGTGGTGACCTCCTTTGGGATACCTGGCATGTCTGCATGGGAAAAATCAAACAAGTCTGCATTAGTAGTTAAGAATTGACGGAATTTATCGGGTTCTTGAAGCTTGCAGCCGACGTAGGCTTTCTTGTTGTGGTCGTTATCATCAAGTTGGACGGGGTCGAGGTATTCAACAGTTGATCCCATGGCATCTATTGTTTCGGGATCTCTGATGACGTCCGGTTTTTCATCACAGCTCAACCTCAACCCTGTTAATTGCTATGCATATTCTGCTTTGCCCTTAATTTGTTTGGTATATGTATAATTCTGGGCGATGCGATATCATTCTCGATATGTGTGTTGTTCTCCTCGTATGCTGAATAATCCCTATGGCGTTGGAAATTTGATAATTTGGTATAAGCTGGAGGGGATAGTCCTCTTGGTGTGTATCCAAGGTCGGCCTATTATGGCGTTGTACGCCGTATCCTGGTCCATAATATGGAATGTGGTTTCCAGAGTGACGCCACCGGCCAGTACGGGGAGTGTGATTTCCCTGGACGTTCGTTCAACTGCATTGTTAAAACCTGTTAGCGTGATACATCGCGTTACTATCTTATCCTCAAGTTTCATTTATGCGGGTACTCGATGGTGGACAATGCACGCGCCGCTCCCATCGTCCAACATAATGCATCTTACATCCGTATCTAATATTTGTAAAGTGATAACAAGGACATCATAGTGAGGGATAACCAAACCGTGGGTATCTAACTTATCGAAGATGATACTTTCTTCTAGTTCGTCATACCGTTCATGAGTGATTGACCGTTTGAGAATGTGGGTTGTGGTAAACTTTACGATGTTGATCGAAACGTCATCACCGCCCTCGATGATCATTTGAATGGTGCGAGTCGGTGAGGGAGGTTTCGGCGGTCCCTGGTGTTGTTCACGTCTTCGGGCAAAATTGGTCTTCCTTCGGTCGCTCAACAATTCTTTGAAGTGTCCTTGATGAAGAATGTTCACGACCTCCTACCTAGGGCGATACAGTCCTCGATTTTGTGACCTCGCTCTTGGTGGAACTCGCAAAGGGCGTTTGACTTTCTAGTGCTTGGATCTGACCTCATCCTTTGTGGCCACTTTACTTTTGGTCCGAGTTTCTCCAATGCGTAGACTATTTCTGAGTGCGACATACAAAAATTGTGAGCGGATAGTAAAGGGAGAATACCTCTCTCATTTCGGCGAGTCCCTATCCTTGGCCTAGATGGGCCCTCTTCGTGGCGGGAGGGAGGCATGATGGTGCTTCTGACATATGGATGATGCCTTTCACGGTTGGATCGTGGAGCTGCAAGATCTCTCCTGGCATCATTTCTTCGATCCTTCCTGGTTTCAGCTTGTACCGAGGTCAATCGATGGGTTGGCCCATTCAGGTTATTTTCGTCTGCATGGACCTCGGCATAGTAGGCGTTATGTATTTCATCCCAAGTGGTTGGAGGATATTTCATAAGCCAACTTAAAAATTTTCTAGTTGCCCTTGAGTTATTCCTGTTCAACCCGTTCTTGAAAGCTACTACAGTCATTCCTTCCGATACATTTGGTAAGGTCATCCTTACTTTGTTGAATCGAGCGAGAAAGTCCCTCAATCCCTCTCTGGGTGATTATTTGATGGAAAATATATCGTTCACTCTTGCCTCCGCCTTTTTAGCCCCAGCATGGGCCTATACAAACTTGTCGGCCATCTCTTCGAATGTTTCAATGGAGCGTGCGGGCAGCTGTGAATACCAAGTTAATGCTCCTCCGGTAAGGGTCTCGCCGAATGTTTTTAACAAGATGGAGACTTTTTCTTTGGCTAGATCATTGCCCTTTACCACAGTGACATAGTGAACCACATGATCTACGGAGTCGATCGTACCGTCATACACTGCAAGAAAAAAGGCCTTTAGCGAAGGGATATTCGATCGTTAATAGTCCTAATCCGATCTCTATTAGTAAATAGCAATCGGAATAAAATCGGTCGTCACCGGTTGTTAAAAGACTCGATGTTAAAAGTTCACGATCAGATTTTATACCGGTCGTTACAGATCCTTTAGTGACAACAAAAAATCCCGTCATCATAGTTTATTTTTAGCGATTGAATTTTCCCTTCGTTAATTATTTTTCTAGTCATTAAAAACCTATAATGATGACAACAAATCTAACTAATGTTAGTGCTTTTAGTAACAGGCTTTTACATTCGTTAATTTTCTATTAACTATTACTATAATGATATAATAAAAACCTATATACACACAATTGCTTTACAAGGAACAAAAGCAAAACACTATCAAAAATATACTTATCCAAAATGGACAATATATGTGTCAACTCCTAACAAAACAGAAAATAGATTGTAGCATTACAAATAGAAATATGTTTGACCAACTCCTAACAAAAAGAGAAAATAGCCTCCTATTCTGGTTCAACTTGATCTTTAGCATTTTCAGTTGCTACTTGCTCTGCACTTTCTTCAGGAACAAGTTCTTCAGACTTCATACTTCAATTTTCTTATCTGTTAAAAGAACAAATTCTTATCAGTCCAATAAAAAATACTCCTAAAAGCTTCTACTTTTTCTTCCTTTTCACTCTCCCATAAAATGAAGATTAACCTCAAAGAAAGTAGGCACAATTTTATAGGAATCATCTAAATATTCGAAAAGCGAACTAAATTGACTGAAACCTTCCAAAGAAAGCAAATACAATTTATCATACAAGAGAATTCCAGGAACAATGCATATTGAACCAGAAGAAAGGTCGAAACGAAGACTAACCATAACTAGCTAATGTTTTAATGGATACCATTACTAGCAAATATAAAAAAAGTTGAGCATTTCCCAGTCAAATTTTAAACCTCCGGATTTTTTTTTATATTTAAACTGAATGCAAAAAGTTTTATTTGATCTACATATCCGAAAATGATCATAAACAGTGGAAGGCATTACCAAGTAAATATGGCATAAGCAACAATTTACTAAAACGAAGCAAAGCAAATTGCATTAAACAAGTTGTTCGTCTGTACAGCGTGATAAGTAAGGCCACATAATTCTTATGAAGCATGTAACACTTTGTTCCCTTATTCCCCTCCC
>AWOL01S0007857.1:146886-176079 GCA_000715115.1 Nicotiana otophora
GGAGGGTAGTGTGTACGCAGACCTTACCCCTACCCTGGGGTAGAGAGGCTGTTTCCAAATGACCCTCGGCATCCTTCCCTCCAAGAACTCCCCACCTTGCTCTTGGGGTGACTCGAACTCACAACCTCTTCAAAACACCCTATCAGCCTCAAAATATATTTTCCAACACCTCTAGAGTTAAAAGAAAGCCGAAAAATTATCCCAATTAAAAGAAATTAACGAAAATTCATTTGCAACATGCTCATGACGACTAAAGTTCTTTTTATTTGATGATCCCTACACCTATTTTTTTTTTATGCTAAATATGCTTGATTTGTTCACTGCACTTTCTTATAAAAGGTTATCCACTGAAAAATAGACTTACCATGATTATTAGAGTCTTAAAATGAATGTTAAGCTTGTATTGCAGATGCATTTGTAATCTTATTATTGGGCTATAAATTGTTGCGGTCTTACCTTATTTATCTTTGGTAGAAACTTTTCAAGGTGTCAGTTTTCTAGCACAAAAATTACTACTTATTGAAATTGTCCAACTGTGGTAATATTTCAAATGCTATAGTATTTGACTGTTTCTAAGAAGGTGGATCTTAGGATCTTTCACTATTGTATTCCATTGTTATTTTTCTTTTTAGTGCTAAAGTTACTCTACTTTTCCGGTATCTATCATTTTTTATGTTGCCTCTAAAAGGCAATTATGTTGCTATATGGTACAATATTGTGTAGTTAATCAAAGTTTTGAGAAGATATTAAATTTCTTTATTCATATATGTATTACTGAAAATTAAAACATGTATTGCAAAAACTATTGACTTAAAAAAGTTCTTAGAGTATATTTAGCAGTGGGGATGAAAGATGCTAGTTCTAAGGCTCCAATAATCATTCAGGAAATTAGTCGAACAGCTGGTGAGCAATTCCATGGACAACTATAAAAGGGAAATCTCCAATAGATCCCAAAACAATTTGGGCTAAGTAATCACAACAACCCTTATCCAATTTAACACAACCATCACAGATGAATCTTCACAAATTAAACATCATAAGGAAAGAAAGAAGAACAATGACGAAGTTCAAAATTGAATAAAGAACGCACCTAAAGTTCTCTTAGAATAACTTCACGTTTCCTGACTTGTGGCGACAAAATCTCGAGCTTATTCCTATGCTGCCCAGTAAAATTTTGAAGCTTATTCTAAAGATTCTACATATAAGAAATTTAGAGAAAGCATGAGAGAACATCAAATTACAAATAATTAAAAGTAGAAAAAGTATTTCACCAAGCACTACAATTTATCCGCACATTTCAAACAAAGATATACCCTAGGGAATGAGAATTTTGAGGCTTCGAGATGAAGACCTGGCAGTTTCTATTGCTAAGCCATTTTTTTGAGTCGAGGCTTTTCTTTATTTTTTATTTATTTATTTAGAGGGGTGGTCTGGAAAATATTAAGGGAAACATGCGTTTTTTTTGTGTTAATTTTATTTTAGTATTAACGAAGGGATATTATGCTATTTAGCGACCGAATATTATTCTCTTGTTATTGCTGAACTAAAAATAGTGATTTAATGACAGAAAACAATTTTGGTAGCCAAAAGTATATTTATAACAACCACACTCATGTCCTTCGTTAAGAAATGGTCGTTAAAAGTCAATATTCTTGTAGTGATATATTTTCAGATAAGGCGGCATCTTGAAGGTCTTGGGTATGGCATGTGGGGTCGGCTTCATCACTGTAGGGTTACTCAACGAATCGACCAGCGTCTCTATTTGGCAAGAGTTTTGGGGCACCCGGTATTTTATCGACTCTTTCTTGGTGTTCTCTCATTTGATCCCCAAGCATTTTGTTTTCATTTTCCATTTCTTCCATTTTTCTCATAATGGTCATGAGGGTGTTGTTACGTGCATTATTAATATTGTTGAGTGATACATGTTACTGGAGGTGGAGGATCGTGCTGCTCGGTCGTTGCAGGTGTAATGCAAGTCATTGCATTTTCTCTAATTGCCTCCTGAGAGGGCTTGTCGAGGACGTCAGTCAGCGTATTTGTCAGCCAAGCCTCAAGTAGCTTCTTTACCGCTGGTGGCGCCTCTTCCGTTGTGGACGTGGAAGCTCCTTTACCACGGGATGTTTTGATACTGTTGTGAGGGAGGGGCGACCCACTTTGCCAGGGAGAGGCGTTATGTCTTCGCCTTCTGTTTCAGAGACCTCATTGATGTTGTTTAAGAGGTTGGTAGTGAGATCGGTCACTGCCTTCATTCTTTCTTCTCCATTACCTGCCATGTTAGATCCGTATGTACAAGGAAGTAGGAGATTTGTTTTTGTTTTTTTTGTAAACTGTGCCAGTTATAAATCTAGAAGAAACTAAAAACTTAACTAGGCCTCCCAAGAGACGGCGCCAAATTGTTTGACCAAAAATGTAAACCTTTGATTAAACTAATAAATTTTATATAAAAAGGAATTAAACCTAGTTAATAATAATATCCCCAGATTTATAACTAGTCAACTCAAATAAAATCGGACAGTATTGGCACACGATTAAATGTTGCGTATATTCAATATTTCTAGATTATTAATGATAGAAGAATTTCAAGTAATAAATAATAATAAATGGCATTAACGTAAATACGGAGAATAATTTACCCAATATTGAATGGGGTAGATGATTCCTCCTTCTGACAGTGACGAGTGATAGGCAAATACTATAATATTAGAACTATTCTCGGGTCTGATGGGATAGTGTGGAATAATATATAATCGAATCTTCTGAGAAATGTAGTTATTGTATCTCTTCTAAAGAGAAAGTCTTCTTCTCAAAAAGTGTTCTTATTAGAGAATGTTACCTCCCCTTTTCCCCTACCTCATTTTCTATTTATATGGGACATACCCTAGTCAACCCTAAAAGTATAGACACCAAGAATATTCAATGGAATATTCTCTTGAATATTCTATTACAAAAAACTAGCCGTTAGCACTATCCTTGATACTCGACCTCGGTCGTTATCGACTGCTCAGCTACGAGCCCCGTTATCTACTAGTCGACCTTGACCATATCGCTTTCCCCGATATCGCTCCATGCTAAATCCCACAGTGGCGGATTTTGACCGAACACACCTATTGTACAAATTCTTTTACCTACGGAGTTAATATACCCAATATTTTACCAACAAAATCTTGCATGCAGAAGAATTGGAGTCAATCACACTCAAGCTTCAAGTGACATCATCCAGTAATATACTCCACACAAACCAAATTAGATATGCAGGTAGAGAATCCAGCAAAGACACCTAAGTAAATGAGAAAAGTAATACAGACTCATTGAAGAATTTGAAGTCCCATGATCAGGGAAAACAGATGCAAGGAAAAGACAGAAGAGAAAGCTAATAAAAGCTAGCAGAACCAACTGGATAGTATTTCTTACCACAGAAGGTTGACCCTTTGAAGATTCATAGCTTTGTCAGTGCTAGTGAGCTTTTGGGATGGAAATTATTGCATCAGAAATAGCAGAAGAAATGAGCACATGAAGTACTGCAGTAAAACACAAGTAAAATAGATTTCTCGAGCACAAAATTAAATAGATAGTACCTTAAAGAAAGAATAAAGCTAAAGCAAGTGATTACAAACTTAGGAAAGACTGTTTTTCCCATCCAAATCGCCAATCATTGATGAACAATAGATGGAAAAATAAATATGTAAAGATCCATATGAGAGAAGGAAAAAAGGAGAAGAAGAAAACCAACAAGACCGCAAAGAGAAAAACAACGAAATAAGAGGAGAAGATGAAAAGGAAGATGAGAGGATGAAGGCGGCAGAAAAATGGTTATGGGACTCAAAAGATCATAGAGAAAGAGAAAGTGGAATTCAGATATGTCACACTAATAAAAATGTCAAAACACCACCCATCAACATAAATGTGTTAGAACAGAAATTAACAAATTACAATACCTTTAAGAAACCAAAATATTTCTGAATTGCCCTTCGTACCGCCAAAAACTTCACTTATTATATAGGTAAAACAAAATAAAATGTAAAGGTTAGTAAATGTAACGCTGGCAGAAGATAATGAGGCCTTTAATATTGCAAAATTGAGGATTCGAAATGAGTTCCTTATTAAGTCTTCACAAATGTGTAACACATGGAAATATTTTTTCAATCACTTTTAGTGTGTACTTGCATCATTCAACCAGATCAGTACAAGGCAACACGTTGGATTCAAGCTAATTGGATCTCTTCATAATAAAAATAACGAAAGAAGGTGGCACTAACTTCTTAAAAGTATTGGCTAATAAAAAGTGCTTTTTAGGGGACTGTTTATTGCATATATGTAGTATTGGCATTACATAGACTATGCAGAAGTCTAAAGTGTATTTATTTGTATTGGGCTTAACAGACCACACTCCGTCGGATCGGCCCACATATTAGCATTAGTTCTTTACACTTTTACCCTTGTATATAAATATATACTTTAGAACCTTCAAAAGTCAAGTAGTTCATTTTTACATAAGATGAATAACATTTCAGTACTTTGTTCCTTTTTGTGTTCTCTTCTCTCAAGCCCAAATGTACAATTTCTTCTTTAATTTCTGCTACAAATCGAAACTTCGCATGGTATCAGAGTCCGGAATACCGTAGACTTCATCTCTCGAGTCGATCGATGGTACTCTCATCTAATTCCGTTCAGGTCTGATTTCGCCGAGATTCACTCACATCGTCGATTTTTAGGTTTTCGGCGAAGATTTGTTGGTTTCATAGTGGTTATTTTTCTACCTTGTTGAGTTTTCACTCCGATTGTTAGTCTATTTTGTCGAGATTCTCCGGTTGCGAGAGAAGGTTCGAAACTAGGGTTTGTGACTCGAACTGGTCCGGTGTATTATTCTCGTCAGCGACGTCGTGTACTTATTTTCAAGGTCGTTCTTCTCCGATTGCGAAGAAGGCTGGTCAACGCGTTTTATTTTCTATACTACTTCTGCTAGTACTTTGCATTTAAAACTTCAGAAATTTCTGTTAGTACTGCTTCTGTTGGTTGATGAGCATTATTGATTGAAGTTAAATTTTGTGGTATATTTCTACTGGTGTAGCTCCGTCTAGTTTCAATCATGACTAACGGGTCTAGTAGTACTACTGTTGATTCTGCATTTACACCACGTGCTTCTAGTCTATTAGTCCTTCATTCATCTAATATACCTGAGATGACCTTAGTTGTTGTTCCTTTTTTCTGGTTGTGGCTTTGGTGGGTGGAGAATGAGCATTATTGTATCCTTGTCGGCTAGGAATAAAATTTCTTTCATTGATGTTAGTTTTCCTAAGCCGACTGCTAGTTCTCCTAAGTCTAAATAGTGGGACAGGTGTAACAACATGGTTATATCCTGGCTAACCAGCTCACTCACACCTGAGATTGCTGAGAGTGTGCAATATTCTGACACTGCTGAAAGTATCTAGAAACAGTTGAACAATAGGTATGGAACTACTAATGGAACAAAGAAACTTGAAATAAAAAAGGAAATGTCTTCCACGTGTTAGTGACCTCTTATTATAGCTTCTTATTCCAATAAGTTAAAGAAATTATGGGATGAATTGGGGACTATGGGTTTAAATCATGCAAATACATGCATTAGTGCTGCAAAGGAGGGTTTATTGAGGGAAGATGAAGAAAATAAAGTTCACCAATTCTTAATGGGCCTGAATGAAACTTATATAACTGTTAGAAGCAACATTCTCATGATGAATCCACTCCCTTCACTTGATAATGTATATAACATTCTTCTGCAAGATGAAAAGCAGAGACAAATGACTCCTAATACTCATTTTACACCTGACCTAGCATCTTTCAATGCAAATACAACTACTCCTACTAGGTTTTCTCCCCATTTTCAGTCCCAAAGGCAGTACACTCAAAAGGTCAGTTTTGACTCACCTAATCAGAGGCTAGTTTCTAATCAGAACAAAGAATTATTCTGCAAGTAATGCAAAAAGAGTGGTCATACAATTGATAAGTGTTATAAATTGATTGAATTTCCACAAGGTTTCAAGTTTACCAGGGGAAAAGGTTTGGAATTGTTGCAAATGCTGAGTCTTCCAGTTCTGAAAACTCTAATTCTCCTACAACATCTAGTTTCAATGGTCTAGTTTCTGGCATACCTGGTCTTACCATGGAGCAGTATTCCCAACTCTTGACTTTGCTGCAACAATTCAGTCTTGTTGATTCCAATCCTCAACCCAACTTTGTGGTGTCTACTAACTTTGCTGGTAGTAATCTTCCTTTGCCTGAGTTTAATGGTGTTGCTTCTTATTCTTCTTGCATATTAACTAGTGTAGCTAGAAGTGTTTGGATAGTAGATTCTGGAGCAACTGATCACATGACCTCTGCTAAAGAACTTCTTTTTGACATTACTCCACTTCTTGTTCCTTACTTAATTACTCTACCTAATGGATACAAAGTAAAAGTCACATGCACAAGGTCACTCACTTTGAATTCTTTATTTGTCTTGCACCAAGTACTTTACATACCTACTTTCAAGTACAATCGCATCTCTATGCATAGGCTGATTCAACAGTTTCATAGTATAGTCATTTTTACTTCTTGTTCCTGCTTGATACAGGACCTTTCCAAGAACAAGCTTCTAGTTCTTGGTAGATTGGACCAAGGGCTATACAAACTTCATCACCTTCCCACTTCATCCCCTTCTGGTTCTGCTTTGAATAATGTTGTGCAGAATATATCTAGCTATACTCTGAATAATACTTTGCAGACTCTGAATCCTCCATCTTTGAATACTTCTGTATGTAGCCTAAATGAAAGTGTGGTTCCCTCTGCTCCTTTTGTTCATTCTGTACAACATGTGAATAATCTTGATATGATTTGGCATAATAGAATGGGACATCTTCCTTTTGCAAAATTAAAATGTATACCTTCTGTTTCTTCTGATTTGTCCACTAAACAGTATTTTATTTGTTCTATCTGTCCTTTGGCCAGACAAGCTAGATTGTCTTTTCCTGATAGTACATCCAGCTCTATTTCTCTGTTTCAACTTATTCACATTGATACATGGGGGCCTTATCATACCCAAACTTATTCTGGTGCTAAATATTTTTTGACAATTATAGATGACTTTAGTAGGGCAACTTGGACACATTTAATGAGTTCCAAGAGTAATGTCTTTACTTTACTTAAAGCCTTTATTGCCACGGTCAAAATACAATTTAATCTTTATGTACAAACAATCATAAGTGATAATGCCTTGGAGCTTGGTTCTTTAAACTTAGCCTGCCAATTCTTTTCTGATACTGGGATCATGCACCAAACTACATGCCCTCATACACCACAACAGAATGGAGTTGTTGAAAGAAAATATAGACACTTGCTAGAAACATCAAGAGCTTTATTGTTCCAATCCAAACTTCCAATAAAATTTTAGGGGGATTGTGTTTTAATAACTACTTATCTTATAAATAGATTTCCTTCCTCTGTTTTATCTAACAAATACCCATTTGAAATTCTTTATGGAAAAGCACCCTCTTATAGTCATTTAAAAACTTTTTGTTGTCTTTGTTATGCAAGTGTGCCCAAGTGTCATAGGGATAAATTTCAACCTAGGTCTGTCCCTTATGTATTTATTGGTTATCGTTTTGGCAAAAAGGGGTACAAGCTTTACAACCTTAAAACCAAGTCTATTTTTGTCTCCAGAGATGTCCTCTTCCATGAGTCTATTTTTTCCCTCCATCTCCATTCTTCTTCCTCTTCCTCTCCTTCCTTTCTTTTTCCTCCTGGTTTCCCTCCTTATTTTGATGAATCTACCTCTTATTTTCTCTCTGCTCCTCCTCCTTCCTCTTCTTCTTACCTTCCACCTCCATCTGTTACTTCTTATCCTACTTCGATTTCACCAGCTCCTGCTCCAGCTCTTGTTTCACCTCTACCTGCAATCAGAAAGTCTGCTATAAGTCATCACCTCTCTTCTCATCTTCAAAACTATGTAGTTCAACTTCCCCCTTCTATTTCCTTCTTCTCTACTACCTCCACTTTTGTTCCTCAACATGCAACAGTTGGGCCTCACTCTTATGCTTGGCAGGAAGCCATGAGGAAAGAGTTTGAGGCATTAGAAGCAAATGGGACTTGGGATATTGTGGAACTACCCAAAGGTAAAAATCCAATTGGTTGTAAATGGGTGTACAAAATCAAATATAAAGATGATGGTAGTGTGAAAAGATACAAGCTAGTCTAGTCGTAAAGGGAAAATACACAAATAGAGGGTATTGACTTTCATGAAATATTTTCTCATGTAGTCAAAATGTATAATATTAGATGTCTTATAGATTATGCAGTTAAACAGAAATGGTCTTGTTCCAATTGGATGTCAATAATGCTTATTGCATGTGATTTGGATGAAGAAGTGTGCATGAAACTCTCCCAAGGGTTGTTTGTTGCTTCTGAATCTCATGTACATACTTTGGTGTGTAAGTTTCATAAATCTTTGTATGGTTTATGATAGGCTTCTCGCCAATGGTATGCTAAATTATTCCATGCCCTTTGCTCTAGCGGTTATAGCCGTTCTTTAAATGATTACTCCTTATTTATGAAGAAATCACCTCAGTCTATTGTGTTTCTTGCTGTATATGTAGATGATATCACTCTAACAGGGGATGATATTCTTGAAATTTCTTCCTTGAAAAGTTTTCTGGATGACCAATTTCGAATAAAGGATCTCGGGCTTCTCCATTATTTCTCGGGTATTCAGATTCATTATCATTCTTCTGGTGCTCTGTTGCATCAACAAAAGTTCATTACTGCTTGTTGATTTTGACTGTTCTACTATCTGTTTTGTTGTATGCCCATTGGATTTGAATGTTAATTTGCACTCTGATGTTGGTGACCCTCTGCCTAGACCTGACACATATCACAGCCTCATAGAAAAACTTAACTTTCTTACCCACACTCGCCCTGATATTTGCTGTGCTGTCCAACACCTTAGTTAGTTTCTCCAAACACCTAGAGTCTCTCACATGGTTGTTACTTTACATGTCTTACGCTACTTAAAGGGGACTTCTGATGTTGGTATCTTTCTTAATGATTCTGCTGATTGTTCTTTGGTTGGATACTGTGATAGTGATTGGGCTGCATGCCCTGATTCTCGCCGCTCTGTTAGTGGTTTTTGTATGTTCCTGGGTGGTAGTCTTATTAGTTAGAAGTCCAAAAAACAGTAGGTGGTCTCGTTATCCTCCGATGAGACTGAATAGAGGGCCATGAGCAAAGTTGTTGCTGAGTTGTCTTGGCTGGTCTGTTTGTTGTCCGACCTGGGCTTGCAAGCCTCTACTCATCTCCCTGTTTTCTGTGACAATCAAGTTGCCATTCACATAGCCAAGAATCATGTTTTCCACGAGCGTGCCAAACATATAGAGGTTGATTGTCATTTTATCCAGACCAAGTTAGTTGATGGTTTGATCTCTTTATATCATGTTTCTACTACTTCCCAGTTGGCTGATATTTTTATCAAGTGCTTGACAGGTGGGATTCATCATTCTTTGGCTGTCAAGTTGGGTGTGTGCCCACCCTCCAACTTAACGGGGGTACTGGCGTTACATAGACTATGCACAAGTCTGAAGTGTATTTATTTGTATTGGGCTTAGAAGACCACACTCCGCCGGGTCGGCCTACATATCAGCATTAGTTCTTTACACTTTTACCCTTGTATATAAATATATACTCTAGAATCTTCAGAAGTCAAGTAGTTTATTTTTACATAAGATGAATAAAATTTCAGCAATTCGTTCCTCTTTGTGCTCTCTGTTGCGACCAAACACACTCACGAAAGTATACGTGGTCGTCAAGTAATAGATTAGTGAGTAGAGTATCATTTCCACAAAGACTTATGATTAACTTTTGACTAATTCAAATTCAAATAACTTATCGATTCAAGCGATTTCTCACAAATAGATAATTTCCTAATTTACTACCTAAAATCTATCAAGTAATGAAATACTAGAAATCAACCACAACACTTAAACAATTTCGAATAACAATCAATAGGAGATAATATTCCAGGGTCACGGGTTAGATAACAATCGTGTTGCGTTTTTGGTTTAAAATGACTAATTGATATATCTAATTGTTGATTTACAGGGTTGATATTACTCATAAGATTCTGTCAAGTTCTTACTCACCTATTCAAGCTAACTTAATGCCTATATGTCTATGGAATTAAGATTAACAAGAATGCACTTACACTTGCTGTATTTCAACCACGCAAGGCAATTAGGTATATGTCTATCCTAATTGCGAATCCGTTCCCCGATGCCCGGGTTGAAGAACCTACTCTATTTAATTCTATATGCAATCTAAAATTCCTACTTTCGAGTTCAACTCTAGATTCGTAGATAGTATTTCACTGTTAGCTACTCAGCAAAATAATTAAGAACATAATTAAATAAACAACCCAATATGATAAAATCAACTTCGTCAAATTAAACTTCAAACATTAACATTCATGTATCACCCATGACCCTAGAACAATTGGGTTCTTAGCCACTCATGTTTACACAATCATCAAAAATAAAGTTTTCAAACATAAAATCAATGAGTACTAGGAAAGGGATGAAAGAATTGATCAAATCCTTGCTTCCGAGTGTTTGGCTCCTCCCTCTTCTCTCTAAGTCACGTTCCCCCCTCAAAAATAGGTTTAGGTTGGTTTTTATATGAGTTTGGGCGTCTAGGGTCGAAATAACCGAGTCCTAGTCGAAAAAGGCTACTTTCCCATCTTGAGCATCCAGGGCATGTTCATACAATCATCAAAAATAAAGTTTTCAAACATAAAATCAATGAGTAATAGGAAAGGGATGGAAGAATTAATCAAATCCTTGCTTCCGAGTGTTTGGCGCCTCCCTCTTCTCTCTAAGTCACGTTCCCCTCTCAAAATAGGTTTAGGTTGGTTTTTATATGAGTTGGGGGGTCTCTAGGGGTCGAAATAACCGAGTCCTAGTCGAAAATGGCTACTTTCCCGTCTTGAGCGTCCAGGGAAGCATGGAGCGCTGGCCTTGGCGCTCAAAAATATTAGCTGCTGTAAATTGCGCCCACACTGGCTGTGGCCCTCAAATTTTATTTTTTGCCTTTTTGTCCCGATTTCGCTCCAATTCGCCCCCTTTCGTCCCAAATTGCATCCGAATGATCCCTACACATAGAAATACCAAACTTTAGCATAGATAATCATATTAAACATCTCACATCGTCGAGACATGAGCAAAATGTGAGGCGATATATATCCAAATATGCATACATTAAGCCGATTATCAACACCCCACACTTAGACTCTTGCACGTACTCGAGCAATGGAACTATATTAACACCCCAAAAACGTACTTAGCACTTATGAAAGAGGACTTCACAATTAACTCAATAAAATCACCCTACCTTTTGACTATGATCGATGTCGGCAATTAAGCATGAACACACAAATTTTACATTTTTCCCGTTTTTAAATAGCCCAAGTATACTCAATGTTATTCAACCAACTCAATCAACTCAAGCAACCTCTCCACAATCACCTTACCTCAAGAGTCGACTCATTACCACTAAGTATATTCAACTCACGCACTCACCTAACACAAGAAAGTGTACAACATCACCAATCTGTCATGAGATCAAGTGCCCTCACCACAAGAAAACGAGTGAATATCAAAGTAGTCCACAAATTCAAATATGTCATTGAACATAAATTAAGGACATCATACAATTTAACAACATTCACTCACTCTCACAAAGAATTCATATGCATCCCGTGGTCATACCATAAGTTTGCCCGTAGTGTACATCTCTACTAATCTAAGCTAGCTAAATCTAGGATCAATTAGGACTTTAAGGTTGTAATGTAGGCTAAGGGATGGGTAGGATACATTTAGGAATAGTTACTAACCCTCCTAAGCACTTTAATACACTACACTCACAATTCAAGCGCATTTTTTTCTCAACCCATTCACTTGTCATACACCATAACTAACATAGCCTCCTTTTCCATCAAGCACCTTTATGGTTTCACTAGCACGAGTGAGAAGGATTAGGAGGTGTATCTTTCTACATTATTTGAACTTTTGTTTGCTTTTTCTTGCAAATTTTTTCATTTTTTTTTTGTTTTTTCACACACTCCATACGTTGAAGTTCATAAGCTAGTAACCTTTATTCACAATTTTAATGCACCTTAAGGGCCCTTCTATGGTTTCACTCGAAAGCCATTTCCCAATCTCTAACCTTACTTCTTCTAGCGACTAAGTGCCTTAGGAGGTAAAGGTTCATCAATCTCAAATTAAGAACAAAGTAGGAGTACGGCTTGTAATGTGGGTGCCAAGAAAACGGTCTATAGGCTCAAAGGGGCTAGTAATGTGGACAAGCACCTTTATGGTCAAGCAAAAAGCGCCTACGTCATCTCCTAGACTAGCACAACTTAATGATTTCGTGTTGATTAACACACGAGAAAAGTTCTAGACTACACAGGATAGCACTGAATATCAAGTTGAGAATTTGTAAGCAACATTGCACTAGGTGGCATACAAGTCAATCAACTGAGAAAAAGGTGTCAAAGAGTAGGCTACTTAATCTACTTGGGCATTACAATTCAAATCATATATGAAGGAAGACAGAGCGCATGCCCTAACTTAACTTGCCAATACCAAATATGTCAAAAGGTATCTCCGAGCACCTCAGTTTTCTCCCTTATCCTACTCCAAAACAAAAACTAAAACCAAATACTCGGTTCGAGCTACACCCTTGGAAAAGAACCGGATTCCAAAGAAAAACCAAGGGATACTACCTAACTATCAAAAAAACAAAAAAATCTTTTTGGTATTTAATCGGACTTTAACCCCTCAAAAGAATTATCCAACAGATCCATCGTCGGAAAAAGTCCAAGTTTTTTTTATGTAATGTAGCTAATTAGACTACGTTAGTCTTAAACTAATCTAAAAGGTGATAAAAGAAAAAAAGAAAAAAAACAAAAAAAAACAAAATTATATAATTCAAGGAGTATTCCCCCACCCCACACTTAAACAATGCATAGTCTCTGATGCATAATAAATTCAAAAATAAAGTAAGGTGGAAAGAAAGAACTCCCGGCTAGTCGGAGTCTATCTCATCAGGATGCTAACCAGCTGCGACAATTGGCTCATCATCATCTCCGAAGGGTACCAAAGCCATTGGTCCCATAACTTTATCATCATCCGCATCCTGATTATCAGATTTCTTGTCAGTGTTTTCATCCTCAGACGGATGAATGGGACTGGCTAGTGCTATGCCCAACATCTCCTTGGAAGAACTGGAGAGGTCACTTCGCAATCACATGCGCTCCTCATCTGACACCTCTAGCCTGCTCATAATAACATTGAGGGATTTGTAAAGATACCTGTTGATATTTTCGTCCCTCTCATTCCTAGCAGCTTGGGTGAGCTTGGATGTGTACTCTAGCATGGATGTGATGTCTAACAATTCTGTGGGTGCCTCCACTACCTCATCATAGCCAGGGTACTCTGGTACCCCACGAGAGAGCACGTATTGTGTCAGGATGTTGCCAAAAAAAAACCTTTTGATCCTTCCTCCAAAACGGGTGCGGCTCATCTCCCCAAGCATGAGCTCACCCACATTTATGGGGCACCCGGTCATCAAAAAGTAGATCATGCACACTCGAGCTCGAGTGCACTCACTATTATGCTCAACATGCATTAATCTAGCTTGCACAAAGTTTTGCCAGACCTTGGCCGTTTTGTTGAATTCGAACCGGAGCATTTTAAGGTGAATATTTCCCTTAGTTCGCGTCCACTTTGCATTAGAATCAATGCCACAAAGTGTGTGACGTATTGCTTGGTAGCGTGGACTTTTGACAAACTTTCGAAGCCTTCGTTGGTTAGGGCTATGAACTCCCAAAAAATGACACAAGGCTTCCCTATCCATTGGAATTTCCTTTCCTCTGACCCACGACTATCATTTTTCTCGTTCCAGTTGGCATATAACTCTCTTACCATACTTAGATTTGCCGGGCCCGGACATTCGAGAAGCTTATCCATCTTGTTTTTGATCAATGTAGCAAGTACATCGGGGAAGTTCCATTCTAAAGCCTTCACATTTATCCCCATTTCAGACATATATCTCCCATATGGAATAAAAGTATCATGCCATTTGATGGCGTCATCGCGAACAAGTTCCACCCAAGGCCGTGGTGGCCTCGTACACCCGCTACTTTTCCTTTGGCGGCGGCGTCACGAGCCATAGCAACCTACACACTATCAGCACAAAGATGAGAATGAATTAAGAAATTTTGCCTAAGGTCATCGAGAAGGACAAAGAACAACCCACACTTAAAGTCGAAGGCTATGTATAATCGAATCATAATATTGATTCAACATGCACCAATGTGTCATCACAAGGCTATAGGTACTCAAGACATCCCTATGCCATACAATTCAAGTAGTCTAACATAACCGTAACTTAACTATGGTGCAAGCATAACAAAGCTAAAATCTACATTACTACACTAATTTAGTACACTAACTACTACTTACAAGAGTTTACAACAAGATACAATACCCCCAAATACCCCACACTTCGCCCAACCTTATATACAACTACACTCGGCTACTTAGACTTCACCAGTGTTCAAATTTACTCTCTTAAGCATTTTAGCAAACACCTTGTGGGCATCAATTTTGCTCTTTTATTTCAACAATGGTAGAATAAGGTGGCCCTCCCAAATTTACATGAAGTAGAGAAAATAATAGTTTACTACTTCAAACACAACTTCACAACCAATTTTGGCACCCAATTTCGTGCATATTAAGACCACCATAACAACAAGATATGTCAAAGAGACCTATCGGATTTGGGGGTTGTTTGAGAAAGAGGACTTAGAATTACACTAAGAAATTTTGAAATACAAGAAAAGAGGAAACAAGAAGAACATACCTTTGAGTTTTGAGAGAAAAGGGAAGAAGAGGAGAGGAAGTGTCCAGCATTTGTTTTGGGGAAAAAGAAGGGGTTTTTAGGTTTTAGCAATTTTAATTTAGGTGGGGATAGGTTTGGGTAATTGGGTATGGGTTATTTTATGTGTGTATATGGGTGATTGGGTTGGGTTAATTGGGTTTGGTATGTTAATTAAACAAAGAAAACGAAAAAGAAAAAAAATAAAATATTACATACCTGTCCCGCAAGCCCAGCGCCCCATGCTGGGGCTGGCGTTGAATTTCTCCAGCGACTGGAAAGTGCGCCCCAGCCAGCATGGGTCGCTGGGCTGGGCACTCATTTCGCCTTCTTTTTTTTTTTGATAAACAATCCCGACTACCCAAGCACTCAATACCTACATTACACACATTCCACCCCATTTCCACCTAAGATTTTTGCAACTACAAATAAAAAATTAGCCTACTCTAACTAAAAGAAAAACAAAATACTATGCTACGAAAGCAGTAAAAATTGGGTTGCCTCCCAACGAGCGCTTGATTTAATGTCGCGACATGACTCAACACGTGTTTAAGCATCTGTAAAGTCCATTGAGGTCTTGTGACGTGCAATGTCACCACCCCAATAATGTTTATTCTCTGGCCATTTACCAAGAAGATACCACTTGAGCTTGTATCACGCAGTTCAACCGCTCCATGAGGCCTCACACTTACCACAACAAAAGGACCTGCCCAACGAGACATAAGTTTTCTAGGGAATAGCTTCAACCTCGAATTGAACAAAAGAGAACTTCTTGACACGACTCAAACTCTCGATGTTAAAAGTGTTTGTCATGCCACCTCTTCGTCTTTTCTTTATAGAATTTGGCATTTTCATATGCGTGCAATCGAAACTCATCAAGCTCGTTGAGTTGCAGCAACCTCTTCTCACCAGCTGAGTCCATATCCATATTTAGCTTTTTGATCGCCCAATAAGCTTTATGTTCAAGCTCGACGGGCAAGTGGCATGCCTTCCGATAAACCAACCTGTATGGAGAAGTACCTATGGGAGTCTTGTATGCGGTTCGATATGCCCATAATGCGTCATCCAGCTTCCCATCCCAGTCTTTTTTATTTCCACTTACTGTTTTCTCCAGAATCTGCTTTTACCTCTCTGTTGGAAACTTTCACTTGACCACTCATTTGGGGATGATAGGCAGTGGAAACCTTGTGCTTAACTCCATACTTTGCAAGAACATTATTTAGCAATTTGTTACAAAAGTGAGTTCCTTCGTCGCTTATCAACACTTTTGGAGTCCCAAAGTGCGTGAAGATGTGCTTCTTTACAAAGCTTACCACTACCTTTGCGTCATTAGTAGGAAGATCAATGGCCTCCACCCACTTAGAAATATAGCCGACCGCCACCAAGATGTACCTATGACCATTAGAATATGGGAACGGTCCCATGAAATTAATCCCCCAAACATCAAAAAACTCTACTGCCAAAATATTTTGCAAAGGCATCTCGTGCTTCCTCGTGATAGTTCCGGTTCTTTGGCATCTGTCACAATTTTTAACAAAGGCATGTGCATTCTTATACAATTTTAGCCAATAGAAACCTGATTGTAGCACTTTTTGGGCGGTTCTATCCCCACCGTGATGACCTCCATATGGCGAAGCATGACAGCCATGCAATATTGCATTCATCTCTTCCTCAGGAACATAGCTTCGCACCAACTGATCTGCGCACTGCCTATATAGGAATGGCCCATCCCACATGTAGAGCCTCATATCATGTAGGAATCTTCTTCTATTGTCAAGTGTCAATTCTGGTGGCGTCACCCCACTTGCAATAAAATTCACATAATCTGCATACCATGGGGCTTCACCTGAGGTGACTGCTAATAACTGCTCATCAGGAAATGTTTCTTTGATTGACCTTCCTTCAGTTACATGGCTCTGATTTTCTAATCTGGACAAGTGATCAGCCACTTGATTCTCTGTCCCTTTTCGATCTCGGATTTCTAAGTCAAATTCTTGCAAGAGGAGGACCCAACGAATCAGCCTCGGCTTGGCATCTTTCTTTTCAAACAAGTATCTGATATATGAATGATCTGTGTAGACGATGACTTTGGTTCCCACTAGATATGATCTGAACTTGTCAAATGCCCACACCACTGCAAGAAACTCTTTTTCAGTAACTGTATAATTCATCTGAGTTGGATTCATAGTTTTGCGCACATAATAAATGGATTGAAAGACTTTATCCCTCATTTTCCCCAAAACACCTCTGATTTCTATGTCACTTGCATCGCACATCAACTCAAATGGCTGCGCCCAATCTGGGGCGATGATAATTGGTGCAGTCACCAACCTTCTCTTCAGCTCCCCAAATGCTTTCAGACATGCATCATCTAACTTGAAGGTGACATCTTTCTTCAGAAGCCTGCATAAAAGGGAAGAAATTTTCGAAAAATCTTTAATGAAACGACAATAAAAACCTGCATGGCCCAAGAAACTGCGAATGCCTTTGACGAATGTCGGTGGAGGTAATTTTTCAATCACTTCTACCTTTGCTTTATCCACCTGCAAACCATTTTTGGACACCTTGTGCCCCAAGACTATACCTTCACGTACCATGAAATGGCACTTTTCCCAGTTTAGTACCAAGTTTGTCTCTTTACACCTAGCAAGCACTTTATCAAGGTTTATTAAACAATTATCAAAAGAACACCCAAACACAGAAAAATCATCAATGAACATTTCTACAAATCTTTCAACCATGTCAGTAAAAATAGCCATAATACACCTTTGAAAAGTCGCAGGCGCATTACACAAACCAAAGGGCATTCTCTTGAACGCATACGTGTCATAGGGACATGTAAATGTGGTTTTCTCTTGGTCCTCTTTGGCTATAGAAATCCTATTATACCCCAAATAACCATCAAGGAAACAGTAGTATTCCTGGCCAGTTAACCTATCAAGCATTTGGTCAATAAAAGGGAGGGGAAAGTGGTCCTTTCGGGTGGCATTGTTCAATTTTTTATAATCTATGCAAATTCTCCACCCAGTGACAGTTCTTGTAGGAATTAAGTCATTATTTTCATTAACCACTACAGTCATCCCCCCTTTCTTAGGCACACATTGAATACGACTTACCCATTTGCTATTAGATATTGAAAATACAATACCTACATCAAGCCATTTAATCACTTCTTTTCTTACCACCTCTTTCATGATTGGATTTAGGCGGCGTTGTTGCTATACACTTTTCTTGTGTCCGTCTTCCATGAGGGTTTTATGCATGCAGAAAGCTGGACTAATGCCTTTAATGTCAGACACCGTCCGCCTAATTGCTCACTTGTGCTCACGTAGCACTCTTAACAGCTTTTCTTCCTGCAATTTAGACAAGTCAGAAGAAATAATAACAGGTAAAGTGTCAGAACTACCCAAATAAGCATATTCAAGGTAAGGGGGTGGGGGTTTAAGCTCCAATTTTGGAGCTTCTTTAATTGACGGCTTTGGAGAAGACCCACTTGGCCTATTCAGGGGCTCAAATGGGTGTATTCCCTGCACGTAAGCACAGAATGCATCTAGGATATGCATCATCTCCTCAACCTCATGATCAATCTCCAAGCTACCGAACAACATGAGTACTTTTTCTAGAGAATCATCTAGATATACACTCGTTTTAAGAATTTGCTCATCCACCTCTACAACATATATCATAGAGAGCTCCTCATAGTGGCGGGGAAGTTGGATTGCTTTGTAGACATTAAAAACTGCTTCCTCGTTGTCGACCCTCATAATCATTCTTCCCTCTCTCACTTTAATTATTGTATCACCAGTAGCCAAGAGAGGTCGTCCCAATATGATTGGAACTTGTTCGTCAGCCTCAAAATCTAGAATAATGAAGTCAGCTGGGAAGATAAATTTCCTAATTTGCAGCAACACATCTTCCATCACTCCTTCAAGGTAGGCTATGGTTTTATCTGCTAATTGCAACATCACAGTGGTTGGTCTTGGTGCTACCAAACCCAATTTCTTAAACAAGGATAAGGGCATTAGATTTATGCTCGCCCCCAAATCACAAAGAGCACGACCCACGTCAATATAATCAATTCGCACAGGGGTGGTGAAGCTTCCAGGATCCTTAAGCTTTTGAGGAAGCTTATTTTGGACCCTTGAAGTGCACTCCTCAGCAAGTGCAACTGTCTCGAACTCAGTCAATTTCCTCTTGTGAGCCACTATATCTTTTATGTACTTAGCATACTTTGGAATTTCACGAAGTACATCCACCAATGGAATATTCAATTGAACCCGGCTTAACATAGAGAGAAATTTGTTGAACATGCGATCATCATTCTTTTTCTGCAATCTCTGGGGAAAGGTGGTGGTGTCCTTGCAGCCTCGATTGGTGCATCATTTTTCTTTGACTCCTGTATTGCCTTAGGGATCAGCTCCCCCTCAGGTATAGGCTTGTCCTTTCTCTTCTTTGGCACTTCCTCTAGTTCCCTCCCATTTCTGAGTATAACTGCATTAACTTGAGGGTTTTTCTTTGTATCACTGGGAAGAGTGTCTGCAGGTCTAGTATTTTGATTTGCTGCTAACTGCCCCATTTGCCTCTCAAGATTTCTGAAATCGGTCCTAAGCTATTGATTGTCCAGCAACAACTTCTTTAGCAAGTCATTCGTACGCTCTTCTATCTATTGGGGTGGTTTCTGAGGTTGATTGAAATTTCCTTGGAGCCTATAGTGATTCCGATTCAGCTAATTTCCGCCCCATGAGAAGTTGGAATGATTCTTCCAATTTGGATTATAAGTTTTCCCATATTATGCATGTTGATTCATTGGACCTCTGCTTTGTTGCCCCACATAGTATATAGATTCAGGATTCATGGGGTACATGTCACTCATATGACTGTCAACACATAGTTCACAACAAATAGATATCTGATGTACATGTTGCATCTATTGTATTTGTTGCATTGTCATTCTATTCATCTGATTTGCCAATTTTGCTATATCGGCTCTCATGGCTGAGAAGTCATCAAGCTCAATCAACCCGGCTGCCTTCTGTTTAATTGCTCTTCGTGAGTCCCCATCTCCTTGCCAATTATGGTCATTAGCAGTGAAGTTATTTAGCAAGAGTTGCATTTCACTATACGGCCTCGCCATGAAACTACCCCCACAAGCTGAATCAAGATTCATCTTTGATGCCTCATCTAGCCCATCAACAAAAATGTGATCCAATACCTCATCAGTCTGACAATTATGCGGGCAGTCTCTGAGTAGTTTCTTGTATCTTTCTCAAGCTTTACGAAGTGTTCGCCATCCCGTTGTTGGAACCCAAGAATTTGGGTCTTCAGCGACTTTGTCTTCTTAGTGGGGAAAAACTTGATTAAGAATTTCCTTTCTAGATCATCCCAAGTGTGGATTGAGTTCGTGGGCTCCTTTTTCAACCAATCCTTAGCTTCCCCCAGCAGTATGGTTGTCCAACGGGATGGGACGGGACGGGACGACATTTAGCCGGGACGGTGGCAGGATGGGACAAAACGGTAGGCTCATCTCATCCTGCTAACAAACGGGACGGGACGGACGGTAGGCCCATCCCATCCCGCTAACAAACGGGATGGGACGGAACGGGATGGGAGGGGACGGGTTCGCGGGCCTTAAGTGATGTTTTAAAAAACAATTATTTAAGTATTGAGTTTGGCAACAGCTATTCTTTTGACAATGATTAAGTTTTTAAAGTTGGCAACAACTAGTTTTTTGACTTATTTAATAAACTTAAAAATTAAATAAAAATTAGAAAACTAAGTAAAAAATTATAAAATATTAAAACAAAAGACTTGTAATGAAATATTCTAGTAATTATAAATTTTTAATAGAGTTATAATTTATTTAATATAATTTCAAGCCATTAAGTAACTAAGTAAGAGCGTAAGATAATTCATAAAACTAATTCAACGCTTAGAGCCTTTTAGTTTATTAATAGAACTTTCAAATCTCACATACAAATATAGTTCTTTTGAAGAGCACCTAATCTGTGCAGCCACCTTCTAGGAAGGGTTCTGTTTGAACTAGACGTCTTAGTAGCCAATTACAAATTATCATACTAATATTTGTAAGCTCCTATATAACTTCGTTGTAACTTATCTATAATTTCTCTCGGACATTGTTCTGGAATTGGCAATGTTGATTGATGTTCCATGAGTTCCATGCCGTCATCGCTCCCAGTGCTAAGTATCTCATTGTATTCTTCTTCTTCCCTAGTGGTTAATTTTTCAAAACCAAGATTTCTTCTTTCTGAATTAATCCAATCTCTGAATAATACGGAAATCTCTAGGTTGTCCTCCGCTAATGAATGTCTATGATCTCCGATTTGAAATCTTGCCGCGCTAAAAGCACTCTCCGATGCTACTGATGATGCTTGAATAGCAAGGATATCTCGGGTCATTATGGAAAGTGTTGGAAAAGCCTTGCCACGCTCCCTCCACCATGCCAAAAGTTGTTCGTTGCCTTCTTCGTCTTTAATACTTTCCAATCCTTGATTAAGATAAGAATCAAGTTCATCATCAATAGAGGAATCAAAACCTGTTATATCATCCATATCTTCCCATAGAACTTCTACTCTAGACTTAGAAGTAGAAGGAGCAGTTTCACCACCTGTTGTTTCCATAGATTTATATTTATCAAACATTGATCTAACATAAGAATATATGTTAGCTTGGCATTCTTCGAGAGATGGTTGTTCATTTTCTTGAATTGCTAAATTCTCATAAATTTTACGAACAAGTCCCTTAGCACCTCTTAATTTTAAAGATGGGTTAAGTATAGTAGAAATTAAATAAACTTGGGGAATAGGGAAAAATATTTTTAAAATTTTGCAATCATTTCATTAATGGCCGGTGCATAAGTTGGATTAATTTTGCAATTATTTCATTAAGCTAGTTGTTGCAGTTGTGTTAGCACTTAGCAGAAGCATTATCTAAGGTGATAGTTAAAACTTTATCAATGAGTCCATAAAAATCAAGTATTTGTAGAACAGTAGTTGCAATATATGCTCCAGTGTGTTTTGAATCAACAAATTTATAACCAATAATACGTTTTTGCATGTTCAAGTGATGATCAACCCAATGACATGTAACAGTTAAATAATCACAACCATTAGGACTACGACCTATATCAGANTCATAAAATTCAACAATTTGTAGAACAGTAGTTGCAATATATGCTCCAGTGTGTTTTGAATCAACAAATTTATAACCAATAATACGTTTTTGCATGTTCCAGTGATGATCAACCCAATGACATGCAACAGATAAATAATCACAACCATTAGGACTATGACCTATATCACATGTGATAGACACTTTACAATCTAAGTAAAAAAATACACAACGAATATACTGAAGATATTCGGTTTGAAATTTAAAAATATCATTTCTAACTGTGGTCTTAGGAAAACCTTGAAAAGCAGGATTATAAGTTTCTGTATATATTCCAACAAAATATAGGATGCGGGACAGGCGGGACGGGACGGGACAAGACAGGCGGGATGTGACGGGACGAAACAGGACGGGACAAACGGGACAAAATGGCTATCCCATCCCGTGTCCCGTTTAACATGGGCCCATCCCGTTTAGAATTAAGTGGGACGGGACGGGACGCGAGACGGGACACGGGACGGGACCGGAACGGGACCAGACGGCCCGTCCCGTTGGACAACCTTACCCAGCAGTGAAAAGGGAAATAATGTCAGCCTGACATAGTCCTTGGAAACATTCGGATAATTATAGGTGTCCGTAATTTCCAGGAAATTCTGAATGTGCCTCTACGGGTCTTCATGAAATAGACCCACATATTGCCCTGTGGATTGAACCAGCTGTACCATGTACTGTTTGAGTTCAAAATGCCCTATGATATCAGGCTTCACAATAGCCTGAGTCATATTAGCAAGATCGAGCCTTGAGGCTTCTATCACCGCACGCTCTTCATTACATGTCATCTCTATTGGATGTGGTTGAACTACAATGTCCAACTCTTCCTCTATTCTAGTTCTTGCTTCGACTTCCCTCCTCACTCTGTGAAGTGTTTGTTCAATTTCAGGATCAAGAGGAAGGAGATTGTTTGCGCTTCTACTCCTCCGCATTCAAGAGAAGAGCTTGCGTTAATACAAACAAGGTAAACTAAAAATTAGAGCTTGAACAAATAACTTATAAAAGATTAACTCAATCAAGTAGCTAATTTCTAAGTCCCCGGCAACGACACCAAAAACTTGTTGCGACCAAACACACTCACGCAAGTATACGAGGTCGTCAAGTAATAAGAGTAATGAGTAGATTATCGTTCCCACGAAGACTTATGATTAACTTTTGACTAATTCAAACTCAAATAATTTATCGATTCAAGCGATTTATCACAAAATAGATAATTTTCTAATTTACTACCTAAAAACTATCAAGTAATAAAATACTAAAAATCAACCACAACACTTAAACAATTTCGAATAACAATCAATAAGAGATAATATTCCAAGGTCACGGGTTAGCTAACAATCGTGTTGCTTTCTTGGTTTAAAATGACTAATTGATTTATCTAAGTTATTGATTTACAGGGTTGATATTACTCATAAGAATCTTTCGAGTTCTTACTCGCCTATTCAAGCTAACTTAATGCTTATATGTTTATGGAATTAAGATTAACAAGAATGCATTTACACTTCTTGTATTTCAACCAAGTAAGGCAATTGGGTATATGTCTATCCTAATTGCGAATTCATTCCCCGATGCCCGGGTTCAAGAACCATCTCTATTTAATTCTATATGCAATCTAGAATTCCCACTTTCGAGTTCAACTCTACATTCATAGATAGTATTTCACTTTTAGCTACTCAGCAAAATAATTAAGAATATAATTAAATAAATAACCCAATATGATAAAATCAACTTCGTCAAATTAAACTTCAAACATCAACATTCATGTATCACCCATGACCCTAGAACAATAGGGTTCTTAGCCACTCATGTTCATACAATCATCAAAAATAAAGTTTTCAAACATAAAATCAATGAGTACTAGGAAAGGGATGGAAGAATTGATCAAATCCTTGCTTCCGAGTGTTTGGCGCCTCCCTTTTATCTCTAAGTCACGTTCACCCCTCAAAAATAGATTTAGGTTTGCTTTTATATAAGTTGGGGGCGTCTAGGGGTTGAAATAACTGAGTCCTAGTCGAAAAAGGCTACTTTCCCGTCTTGAGCCTCCAGGGCATGTTCATACAATCATCAAAAATAAAGTTTTCAAACATAAAATCAATGAGTACTAGGAAAGGGATGGAAGAATTGATCAAATACTTGCTTCCGAGTGTTTGGCGCCTCCTTCTTCTCTCTAAGTCACGTTCCCCCCTCAAAAATAGGTTTAGGTTGGCTTTTATATGAGTTGGGGGCGTCTAGGGGTCGAAATAACCGAGTCCTAGTCGAAAAAAACTACTTTCCCGTCTTGAGCGTCCAGGGCAGCGTGGGGCGCTGTCCCTGGCGCTCAAAAATGTTAGCTGCTGTAAATTGCGCCACACGCTGTCTGTGGCCCTCAAATTTTATTTTTTGCCTTTTTGTCCCGATTTCGCTCCAATTCGCGCCCTTTCGTCCCAAATTGCATCTGAATGATCCCTACACAGAAATACTAAAATTTAGCATAAATAATCATATTAAACATCTCAAATCGTCGAGATATGAGCAAAATCTAAAGCGATATATATCAAAATATGCATACATTAAGCCGATTATCACTCTCTTTTCTCAAGCCCTAATGTACAATTTCTTCTTTAATTTCTGCTACAAATCGAAACCTCGCATGTAGGTGAGACAATTGCATTTGAGTATAGAGGAATGCATATTCTTACCGCAGCTTTTATTCTCCCACACAAGCGGAATGGGAAGTCTATCCGCCACATATCCTTCGAGAGAATATGGGATTTTATTTATTCTCATTAAATCCAGCGGCTTGAATGAAGAGAATTAATCGCCTCATTAAATTTAGCACAATTTATACATTGTTTGGTTATAATTTTGTCTCTTATTTTTTAAAACAAATATTGCGAATCTATGCATAAATTTATATATCATTTTATACACAGTAGAATGTACATTAAGAATATATGTATTAGCAATACAGAATTTAGATTATTTAAAGACTAAAATACATTCAAAATAAGTAATTCTTGTATAATAGTAATAATAATAGTAATAATTTCTTTATTATTAATTACCGCATAATAATTTTTATATTACTAATGGCCACATAAATAATCTATCAAGAATTCAAGCATAACTTGTCCCTGAATCAAACCGCCCATAGCCCATACCACAATTTATATCTGATCTGCATTTATTTCAGGGTTTTGTTTTTATAAAATCGAGTGGAAAGGAAAAATGATTACAATCCCCAACAAAAGGTCCACCACGATAAGGAAAGCAAGAAAACGATCCCGCATTATTAGTGGCGCAATGCTTAAACAATTTAAATTCTATGTGGCTATGTGCAGCTGATTGGGTTCTAAGAGAATTTATTTTTTTATTTTTTTTGCAAGGATCTAAATCATACTTTCTCCATTCTATTTTAACGTTGCTTTAAGGTATAGCTGAAAATAATTAATAAATTTATTGTTATATTTAAAAAGAACTCCTAACAATTATTTTGAAATAATTTTTTTGAGCTAAAGCGATGGTTAAAATTAAATGAATCCCTACCGTAGCGTCAAATATTAAACTCATCGTGATCATCATGAAATCAACGAGCATTACTTCCATAATCCAACATTGACAAGGAAATCGATTTTGTATTGTACCCTAAGATAGTAACTAAGAAACTGGTAGAGTTTATATTAATTGAAAACCACACGGTCGCACCAAATTAACAAGTGGAAGAATCACTTTACGTAAACAAATACTATTAAAAACCATTCTTATTCCTTAAGCATCTTGGCATATTTTGCTGTCTACACGTTGGGATTAACAAATGAATTCAAAGGCAAATGTTAAAATAAAATAACTTTCACTTTTTGTTATCTTAAATTTTTCTTTTTCCTTATTTTAATTCTTTATGGGAAGGTCGTGAAGGAAAAAGAGAAAGAAATGCCTAATGAGAATCAAACATTTACATGTATAGGATACAAGATAATACAGATAACCATTCCACTAGTGGTTTACCGAATTCTTTAAATGTGATATTTTAGTCCAGATTGTTTTCTCTGATTTGGGGGCAAGATTACTATAACAGCTTCAGTTAGTAGGATTTATTATTTTACATAAAAGCAAAAAGGGCAAAAAAGAAAAGATTAATTTTATAGATTACAGTGACATGGGATGAAAATTTAATTTAATTTAAGAAGAAAGATTGGGATCATCGGAGATGGGGTCCACATCGACTCGATTATCATTAGGATTAACATAATCATCACCTTGAATCTGATCAAGCACTAGGACTAATCCCATGGCGAAAGCAGCATCCAAACCAGGCTTAACTGATAAAGAGAAAACGTCCTTCCCAAGCACTACATTGGCACAAGTATCCACTTTGCGTCTAATCTCAGCCACAGATACTTTATCGGCGTTCAAAAACGTGCAGTTCCTCTGCGCAAATGACCCTTCGATCTGATACTCTTCCGTTGGATTGCTGTATACCTCCACCGTCACGCTCGATCTTCCGATTATTGAGGATCTACGCACGCTGAATATTGGCTTTTGTCCCTCCTCTCTTTCCCCTAAGAATCCTTCCCACCTGTTATGTAGACTCGGCCTCTGTTCCAAAAAATTAAAACTGAGTCAACTCGTTTATTCAACTCAGATTCTACCCCATTAATTGTACTCATCTTAGAGGGAAAGTGAAAATTTGATCTCGAATTTAGAAGTTTAGGATTTGACAAGTTGAGAAGGGGGAAGATTTGAATACCTTACGGCGAACAGTGAGAAGGCATCTGCCAGTGGCATCCATGAGAACGAGTTCACCTAGGTCACGAGAGTCCGGTCCATACGTGTCGACTCGGAAAACAAGCTCGCCTTTGCAATCGTAGGCAGTGAAGCCATCGCCAGTGAAGAAAACGGAAGTCTTGCGAACTGTGAGATTCGTTTCTTCACTGTAAATGTATACATCTTCAACAACAGCTTTACCCTTCATTTTCTGGTTTAAATTAAAATATCTGATTTCGCAAAAAGCTTTACTATTCTTAACAATCAAAGTTAACCTTAAGGGAAGAAATGAGATATTTATGAACTGAAGATGCCAAAGTAAGGTCTGAAAAGAGGTACAAAATTCGCTAAAGCATGTGGTGTGTATTTATTAGTAAGTGGTCCTATCTATGATCTACAGTAGTATTATTTATTAAAGTCTAGTACTTAGCAAATAGAGTTATTTAATAATAATAAAGGAAAGTGAAAGAATCTGTCTAGGATACCTCAAACTTCCAGTTTATAGTACGTGTATACAACAACAACAACCCAGTATAATCCCACTAGTGGGGTCTGGGGAAGGTAGTGTGTACGCAGACCTTACCCCTACCCTGAGGTAGAGAGGCTGTTTCCAAATGACCCTCGGCATCCTTCCCTCCAAGAACTCCCCACCTTGCTCTTGGGGTGACTCGAACTCACAACCTCTTGGTTGGAGGTGGAGGGTGCTTACCATCAGAGCAACCCACCTTGTCTAGTTTATAGTATGTGTATCAATTTTTAAATTCAGTCGGTTAAAGTTTGCATGTTGCACTAAAATAGCAAACTTATCTTTTATATTTTTTAGCTCGTGTATGCATGGAACCAACTATTGTGGAGATCACAAATCAATAATAGTGGTATAAAATTCAAAGGTAATATAATCAGAAGATATATTTACAAGCACTCATCAGTCATCAAATACATCAGAAATTAATTGCAATTATTATCCTTATAAGAGGACGGAGGAGCCTTATCTAATTGATTAATATGCAAATAGTCCCATCTAATTTAATTACATATTCTAGAAGACAGGAAGAAAATACAATATTATGGGGCCGGAGAACTTTTTTTATACCAACTTCCTATAGCTCCCACTAGTAGGGAGATATTAATACACAAGGGGGATATTAATACATAAGTTTGAAAAAACACTGAGATATGAAATTTCAACCTTAAGACCAAGAACAATATATACATGGCACATGATTTTAATTCATATTTTTTGCATTTAATTTTAAGAAATGACATCAATACTTTGAAAAAAAGTCTGCCTAAATCAAAACACATTATGGGAACTAATATACCTACTTAAGGAAATAATGTTGTTTACTGAAGAATGTCCATGCACAGATGCCCTCAATCTATTTACTCGGCGTCTATCTAAACCTACTATATAAAGGAAAAGACTTTACCACCATGTAACGATATCTAAGATTAAAAAAAAGATATAGTGGATATTTCTTTTTTAAAATATAGTGGATAATATAATTTACCCTACCCATTTTAAGAAATAGACATCTGCCATACGATTTGGTGCTTTTAAAAACTCCATTCTTGATTTATTTAATTGGTAGCCAAGAAAGAAACCCACTGCAGCATTGCAGGTGTCACATTTTAAATGGAATTGTACAAATCAGTGCGTTTTTGCAACTGAGAGAGTTTTTTTGGCCTCTACTTTTCCTTAGGTTAAGGGACCGGCTGGGTTCCATGCGTTTTAAACGTCGTTGCAGCATTTTTTTTTATTTGAAAAGTAAATTAAGTTAATCTCAATTGAGTTAATATTACAGTAGTAATTATGAGCTATATGCATTGGTGAAGTAAGAAGTAATTACATATATTTCTTGGTTGAATTTGGCAAATGTGACCAACTGATATAACATCGATCTGTCTAAAAATTAGTCTCAATTAACTACAGTGGCTTTTGTTTAGAGTTTGCAACAATTGAGTTTACAAATTAGACTTTAATTTTCTAGAAGGAAAAAAATGTTAGAGGTTTTTATTTAAGATGATATAATCTTAAAAATGAGGGTGAATGGGAAATGGAGGGAAAATGAAATTTTTGAGTAAAATTTTAAGTTTCCCCCTCTTGACAATAAGACATTGTCTCATATTGGAAGAGGAAAAGATTTTTGGTGGGTATATATGTAATTGCTCTTCTTGTAGCTCTTAAAGAGTTAAGAAGAAACCAAGCCTCGCGCCGTCGTCGTCGTCGCTCGCTCGGGCTCGGCTTCGGCTTCGGCTTCGGCTTTGGTAAAATGATTGATTGATTAATTTTTTGGACCAAATTTATTTGTTAATAGTAAATATTAACGTAAG